>JZKD02S0865966.1:38712-52616 GCA_000966675.3 Picea glauca
CCCCTCACTTTGTATCCCCATCCCTCTCCAGTTCTCTCTCTACCTCCCAACCTCTCTCTCACTCTCCCTCTCCCCCCTCCTGTCACACACCCACTACACAAATCAAACTTTTTCGTTGATTTCTCAACAATCAAAATCCCTGAAGTCCTACGAGGCTTAGCACAGGCTAGATCTTTATTTTTTCCACCTCCATATGATTGTAGTTCACGACTATGGACCGAATCAGCATGACGTCTTTTTGCACTCCATGAATTAGTATTACCGGAACGTCGAGTCGCTCGACTCTACAAACCCCGAAGCTTGAAACAACGAAACAACGAACCCCGACGGGGCTAGCGAGGGAAAGTTTCTCTCTTGGGGTCTTGTCTAAGCGACCCTATACTGTGTCCATGCGCTTAATCTAGCCACGAGCTTATTGTTTTTTCGCGATTTGTGGAATCACGATACATGACTTCTACCTTTCCCCATTCAAATCCCTCAAACTTCCGAGGTCCCCAAAGTTTCCCTCCAAAGGGAGATCGATGGTCGTATGCCTCCCTTGATCCAACGACATGGATCCTTTTGGGGTTTCAGTACTCGGGAGTTTGAAGTGCAATGAATCTGAGAATATTCGTCATTCAAATCTCTGAATTCCGATATGGGAAGTTATGCAGACGCACTCCCAAGCACGTCCACTCATAGGATTGTTCAATCAGTTCATGAGCTGAAGTAGCTCATTGGATTCCATGCTGGAATATATGTCAAAACCCGATACACAGGTCCTTCTCTCCCTATCACGGCCTTTGCATACGACCACTATTCTTTCCACAATGGGAAATGCATATACTTTCGAGTTTTGGGGTTTCATGATCCCCGAGGTCAAGAGTTCCTTGTTCTCTTGAATCCTCGATTTACGATGAGCTAACTCACCGATATGGTCCCTTACGTGTTATCCATCTTGGCTAAACTCCTGACCCATGTGAACACTATCTCACAATACCACAGCCTTATCTCCTGTCAGGTTTTCGGACTTTCCAATGCCGAAATGTACTCATCCTCAGGATTCGCGATCCGTCGAATCCCAATATGAAGATATGATGATAGTTGTCCCTACAATGGATGCTTTTCACTTTGTTGGGATTCCGGACTTTGCAATTCCGGAGTGTATGGACTTCTTGTCCCCAGGATTCCTGATTTCCCGATGGATGACTTTCCTTTCGGGACTTTTCCCGAATGCTCCGATTGCCTCCACGTGTCGTCCTATGATGGATGGTCCTGATCACTTCTTGCGATTTCAGAGTTTTCGCTGCTAAAATATTCTGGCATCTTGTCCCTTTGATCTCTGAAATGCCGACAAGCTCTCGATCTTGCCCATGTGTCTTCCTATGATGGATGGCTCAGATTGATTCTGAAATTTTCACTATGAAAATTCCCGATCTCATGTCATCGTGACTCCCAATTTCACAAATGTCGATATCTCGATGGCCACACCTCTCGTCGGGACTTTCAACCTCATGTTCACAAGGGCTTAACCCTCATGCATCTCTTAACAGATCCAACGGCTGTTGGTTTGTTCTGGCTAACATCTAACGGCTCAGATCTGTCCCACATCGCACACTCTCCCACTAATTCATGGACGTGGAAAAATCAATAGTCCATATGTTCTCATGGACCTTGGGGGTCTATGATTCCGATTTCCTCGCTATTCAAGAGGATAGAGGAAAAGGTACAAGGTATGCAACGCCCTTGTTTTCTTTCGTCAATCTAACGGTCGTGAATGGCCATGGATCTTCCGACGGGATCTGGTCCGTCGATCGATACTTATCCCTACACTGCCACTTCAGGATTTTTAAGAGGGTCATTCCTCCTCATGCAGGGTTGTTAAGACTTGCACATTCAAGTCCTTTTTCCAGGTTCTTGGTAAACTTTTCCAAGGAGGGAATCTCTGTGAAGAGATCTATTTCGGGGCATTCTGGGAGACGGATAAGGGGAAACAAATTACCAAGAATGGAAAGGAAGTCTGACTTGTTTCAACTTATACATAATTAAATTCCTTTATCAACATAGGCCATGCGTGGTTATTTTTTTATAAGCATATACAACTACTAGTGTTGATCAAAATACAACATAGACATTCTTCTAATGAAAACATTCATCGTTTCACAGCTTACGAGCATCATTATCAAAATACATATATTTCAAGGAGCCAGAGGAAAAACACTTATTAGAAATAACACCAAAAGTGAGTGCAACTGCTGAGAGGGGTGCTCATTTCAACCCAACCATAGGCTTAGCGACTCCCGACAGATTTACCACTAGCCACCCTCAAGCTGAGACCACAATGTTGTGAGACTGCGTCCCCGTTTTCTAGTGACCAGGAGTGAAGGTTGCAATCCTTCCTCTCTGATATCACTCACTTTGCGTAATGCCAGAGTTCTCCCCTCGCGTCCTCTCCCAATCGCTTCTACCCCATGCCTTATCCTTTTGCGAGGTTGCATGTGGTGCAATTACCCTCATACTGATCAGGCCTGATGGCTCTATGGATGGGAGGTTCACCTCCCATCCCTCATTAAACCATCTACCTACCAGCCTGCCAGACATTTAATTCAGGGCCAGCGAGCCTCTTTTCGTTCTCTGGGCCAGTGGAGTCCAAATACGATATTAATTCTCAGTGGAAGTTAACGCCACCTTTCCAGGTGCCTTCCACCGCCATCATGGTCTCTTTTTCTGCACATCCCCTCTCAACAGTCCTGCAATAAAATTCATATTGTTATTCACATTCATTGACCTTTTCCCCAAGGTCCATTTACATCACATATTCACATTTAGGATTTTTCCATAGTTCTTGACCAGTCCAATTATTTTTACAAACTGGGGGAAACAGGGTGTTACAATTCCCTCCCCCTTAAAAGGAACATCGTCCTTGATGTTCTTATCTACTAACGTGAATTGCATGTACAAAAGTAAACAAAATCAGATATGCCTATCTCATGGCATCCTCCAATTCCCATGTAGCCTCATCTGGGCCAAAATGTTTCCACTGCACCTTGACCTGTGCAATGGTTCTGTTCTCGAGAGGGGTTTCCTTTCTGTCCAATATGCATTGGGGCTCTAGAAGAAATTTTTCCTCCGGTTCCACCTGTATCATAGACCAGTCAATTATATGATTAGCATCATGTACATATTTCTTCAATAATGAAAAATGGAAAACATTATGTTCTTTTATGGTGGGAGGAAGTGCTAGCCGATAGGCTACAGGTCCCACTCTATCTAGAACCTCAAAGGGTCCACAATACTCGGGTGCCAACTTGGCACAGGCTCCCATTCTCAGGGAACTCCTTCTAGGATTAATTCTGAGATATACATGGTCTCCCATTTTGAATACTCTTGAAGTTCTCTTTTGGTGAGCATAACTTTTCTGTCGGTTATGGGCGATCTTCAGATTTTGTTTTATCCAAGCTACTTGCTATTCCATTTCTTTTACCATGTCAGGTCCAAAAGAAATCCTATTTACAGGATTAATATAGCTGATTGGAGTATTACATGACTTACCATAGAGGACCTCGAAGGGACTCATCTTTAAGGATGCTTGGTAGTCGTTGTTGTAGGCGAATTCTACCTATGGCAGGTAGTCTTCCCATTTTCTGGGTTGATGCATTACATGCATCCTTAACATATCTTCTAATATTTGGTTCACTCTTTTTGTATGTCTGTCGATTTGAGGGTGATAGGTGGTGATGAACAACAATTTGGTCTCCAATCCAACCATCAGTGATTTCCAAAATTTGGAAGTAAATTTTGTGTCTCTGTCAGATATTATCTCTCTCGGCATACCGTGCAGTCGGAATACCTCTTTCATGAATATCTGGGAGATATCTATCGCCTTGCAATTTGATTTGACGGGGATGAAATGAGAAGACTTTCTCAACTTATCCACCACCACCATAATGGCATCATTCTGTTTGGTTGAAGTTGCTAATCCAGTGATAAAATCCATGGATATGGTTTCCCATTTCCATTCTGGGATGGGTAAAGGGTGTAATAGTCCTGTTGGGTGTTGATGTTCTACTTTAACCTGTTGGAACTCTATGCATTGGGCCAAATATTTGGCTATGTCTTTCTTCAATCCAGGCCAATAAAATTGTTTCTGGGTGGCAGTGATCATTTTCTGGTATCCTGGGTGACCAGTGTAGGGTTTTTTATGTAGTTCATCCATGATGAATCTCTTCAATTTGTCACGATTTGGAATGTATAGTCTATCTCTGTAAGTGAGAGGACCTCCTTCGGTCATCTAGTATTCTTCATATTTTTCTCCAGTGGGTTCTTGTTGTAGGTATAGGGTCACAACTTGAGCGAAGGAATCTGTTTCTTATGCATTTCTGACTCTATTCTTGACATCTGTCTCGCAGGTACTCACCATTTCTAGGTGAATTTCTTTCATCCTTCTGCTAAGGGCATTGACCACCCTATTTTCCTTCCCTTTGATGTGTTTTATTTCAAAATAAAATTTTCTAAGGAGGGCCATCCATATAGCTTGCCTAGCATTGAGCTTTGGTTGGTCGAACAAATACCGTAATCCACAGTGATCTTTCATAAGTACAAATTTTCTTCCCAAGAGGTAATGCCTCCACATTTTTAAGGCATGAACTATGGCGACCAGTTCTAGATCATGAGTCACATAGTTGACCTCATGTTCGTTCAATTTTCGGGATTCATAGCTGATCTCCTTTCCTTCCTGCATAAGGACTCCTCCGAGCCCTTCCTTGTAGGCATCTGTGCACACAAGGAAGTCAGCTTCTGGGTCAATGATTTTCAACATGGGTGCATGCGTTAGCAGATGTTTAAAGGTTTGAAATCTTTCTTCACATTGTTGTGTTCACAAGAATTTTGTCCCTTTCTTCTGGGGGGCAGTGATTGGACAACCAATCTTGGAGAATCCTTTTATAAATCTCCTATAGTATCCCACCAATCCCATAAAGGATTTGATGTCTGAGACATCCTTTGGGGTAGGCCATTCCATGATAGACCCGATCTTATCAGGATCTACTGCTAACCCTTCCTCAGACAGAACATGTCCCAAATAATGTGTTTTCTTCTGAAAGAAGTCACATTTGTTGAATTTAGCATAGAGTTGATGCTCTCTTAGCACTTGCAGCACAATTGTAAGATGCTCTTCATGTTCTTCTCTATTCTTAGAGTAGATTAATATGTCATCAATAAAAACTAGTACAAATTTATCTAAAAATTTATTGAGTACATTATTCATTAAGCAACATGAAAGTGGCAGGGGCATTGGTTAACCCGAAGGGCACTACCACAAACTCATAGTGACCATACTGTTTTCGGAAAGCGGTTTTATGGATGTCTTCACCTTTGATTCAGACTTGATGGTACCTCGACCTCAAGTCAATATTTGAGAAAATAGATGCACCTCCCAACTGATCAAATAGATCATCAATCCTGGGCAAGGGGTATTTGTTCTTTATGGTTACTTTATTAAGTTGTATGTAATTTATGCACAGTCTAAGGGTGCCATCCTTACTTTTCAAAAACAGGACTGGTGCTCCCCATGGGGACACGCTGGGTCGAATATAACCCTTATCCATCATTTCTTTCAATTGCAATTTGAGTTCCACTAACTCAGGTGTGATCATTCAATAGGGTGTCCTAGACACCAGCACCGCTCCTGGTGCGAGCTCTATTGAGAAGTCAATGTATCTTCTCAGAGGTAGACCCAATACCTCTTCCGGAAACACATCTATGTATTCCCTCAGGACAGGGTTATCGTTAGGGATTGGTTTAGAACCTTCGATTGTTTTCAAAACCTGTATTGCATACAGGGGACATCCTTTTTGGAAATACTTTCTCATTTGTAGTGCTGATATTTGTCTCACCGAGACTGGTTTTCAGATCNATAAAATTCATATTGTTATTCACATTCATTGACCTTTTCCCCAAGGTCCATTTACATCACATATTCACATTTAGGAGTTTGCCATAGTTCTTGACCAGTCCAATTATTTTTATAAACTGGGGGAAACAGGGTGTTACAATTCCCTCCCCCTTAAAAGGAACATCGTCCTTGATGTTATTATCTACTAACGTGAATTGCATGTACAAAAGTAAACAAAATCAGATATGCCTATCTCATGGCATCCTCCATTTCCCATGTAGCCTCATCTGGGCCAAAATGTTTCCACTGCGCCTTGACCTGTGCAATGGTTCTGTTCTCGAGAGGGGTTTCCTTTCTGTCCAATATGCATTGGGGTTCTGGAAGAAATTTTTCCTCTGGTTCCACCTGTATCATAGACCAGTCAATTATATGATTAACATCATGTACATATTTCTTCAATAATGAAAAATGGAAAACATTATGTTCTTTTACGGTGGGAGGAAGTGCTAGCCGATAGGCTACAGGTCCCACTCTATCTAGAACCTCAAAGGGTCCACAATACTCGAGTGCCAACTTGGCACAGGCTCCCATTCTCAGGGAACTCCTTCCAGGATTAATTCTGAGATATACATGGTCTCCCATTTTGAACACTCTTGAAGTTCTCTTTTGGTCAGCATAAATTTTCTGTCGGTTATGGGCGATCTTCAGATTTTGTTTTATCCAAGCTACTTGCTATTCCATTTATTTTACCATGTCAGGTCCAAAAGAAATCCTATTTACAGGATTACTCCAGCTTATTGGAGTATTACATGACCTACCATAGAGGACCTCGAAGGGAATCATCTTTAAGGATGCTTGGTAGTCGTTGTTGTAGGCGAATTCTACCTATGGCAGGTAGTCTTCCCATTTTCTGGGTTGATGAATTACATGCATCCTTAACATATCTTCTAATATTTGGTTCACTCTTTCTGTATGTCTGTCAATTTGAGGGTGATAGGTGGTGATGAACAACAATTTGGTCTCCAATCCAACCATCAGTGATTTCCAAAAATTGGAAGTAAATTTTGTGTCTCTGTCAGATATTATCTCTCTCGACATACCGTGCAGTCGGAATACCTCTTTCATGAATATCTGGGAGATATCTATCGCCTTGCAAGTTGATTTGACGGGGATGAAATGAGCAGACTTTCTCAACTTATCCACCACCACCATAATGGCATCATTCTGTTTGGTTGAAGTTGTTAATCCAGTGATAAAATCCATGGATATGGTTTCCCATTTCCATTCTGGGATGGGTAAAGGGTGTAATAGTTCTGTTGGGTGTTGATGTTCTGCTTTAACCTGTTGGTACTCTATGCATTGGGCCAAATATTTGGCTATGTCTTTCTTCAATCTAGGCCAATAAAATTGTTTCTGGGTGGCGGTGATCATTTTCTGGTATCCTGGGTGACCAGTGTAGGGTTTTTTATGTAGTTCATCCATGATGAATCTCTTCAATTCGTCACGATTTGGAATGTATAGTCTATATTTGTAAGTGAGAAGACCTCCTTCGGTCATCTGGTAGTCTTCATATTTTTCTCCAGTGGGTTCTTGCTGTAGGTATAGGGTCACAGTCTGAACGAAGGAATCTGTTTCTTATGCATTTCTGACTCTATTCTTGACATCTGTCTCGCAGGTACTCACCACTGCTAGGTGAATTTCTTTCATGCTTCTGCTAAGGGCATCGACCACCCTATTTTCCTTCCCTTTGATGTGTTTTATTTCAAAATAAAATTTGTTAAGGAGGGCCATCCATATAGCTTGCCTAGCATTGAGCTTTGGTTCGTCGAACAAATACCGTAATCCACAGTGATCTGTCATAAGTACAAATTTTCTTCCCAAGAGGTAATGCCTCCACATTTTTAAGGCATGCACTATGGCGACCAGTTCTAGATCATGAGTCACATAGTTGACCTCATGTTCGTTCAATTTTTGGGATTCATAGCTGATCTCCTTTCCTTCCTGCATAAGGACTCCTCCGAGCCATTCCTTGCAGGCATCTATGCACACAAGGAAGTCATCTTCTGGGTCAACTATTTTCAACATGGGTGCATGCGTTAGCAGATGTTTCAAGGTTTGAAATATTTCTTCACATTGTTGTGTTCACAGGAATTTTGTCCCTTTCTTCTGGGGGGCAGTGATTGGACAACCAATCTTGGAGAATCCTTTTATAAATCTCCTATAGTATCCCACCAATCCCATAAAGGATTTGATGTCTGAGACATCCTTTGGGGTAGGCCATTCCATGATAGACCTGATCTTATCAGGATCTACTGCTAACCCTTCCTCGGACAGAACATGTCCCAAGTAATGTGTTTTCTTATGAAAGAAGTCACATTTGTTGAATTTAGCATAGAGTTGATGCTCTCTTAGCACTTGCAGCACAATTGTAAGATGCTCTTCATGTTCTTCTCTATTCTTAGAGTAGATTAATATGTCATCAATAAAAACTAGTACAAATTTATCTAAAAATTTATTGAGTACATTATTCATTAAGAAACATGAAAGTGGCAGGGGCATTGGTTAACCCGAAGGGCACTACCACATACTCATAGTGACCATACTGTTTTCGGAAAGTGGTTTTATGGATGTCTTCACCTTTGATTCAGACTTGACGGTACCTCGACCTCAAGTCAATATTTGAGAAAATAGATGCACCTCCCAACTGATCAAATAGATCCTCAATCCTGGGCAAGGGGTATTTTTTCTTTATGGTTACTTTATTAAGTTGTATGTAATCTATGCACAGTCTAAGGGTGCCATCCTTACTTTTCAAAAACAGGACTAGTGCTCCCCATGGGGACACGCTGGGTCGAATATAACCCTTATCCATAATTTCTTTCAATTGCAATTTGAGTTCCACTAACTCAGGTGTGCTCATTCAGTAGGGTGTCCTAGACACCGGCACCGCTCCTGGTGCGAGCTCTATTGAGAAGTCAATGTATCTTCTCAGAGGTAGACCCGATACCTCTTCCGGAAACACATCTATGTATTCCCTCAGGACAGGGTGATCGTCAGGGATTGGTTTAGAACCTTCGATTGTTTTCAACACCTGTATTGCATACAAGGGACATCCTTTTTGGCAATACTTTCTCATTTGTAGTGCTGATATTTGTCTCACCGAGACTAGTTTTCGGATCCCTTGAAGGGTTATCCTTTTTCCTTCTTTGCTCACACATTCTAAGGTTTTATGGTAATAGTCCAATTTGTCTTTATTGGCATCCAGCCAGTCCATACCAATCAACAGATCATATGATCCTAGGGGTAATACGTTAAGGGTCGCTTGGGTGGGGAATTCACCCAACATTAACTGGCAGGCTGGTTTGACCTCTACCACCTTTCTTTTTGTGCTAGTGGCTAACTGTACCAACCATGGCTTAGTTTTCTTTTGTGGTTGTATCTTACACTTATCAACAACTTTACAGGCTATATAACTCAAATTTGAACTAGGGTCAATCAAAACAGACACCAGATGGTTGAAAATTATACCTTCTATTTCCACCACTAAAGCTTGGTGGTCAGCTTGGTTATTATCCAAGGCCGCATAAAACTGCAGCACACTCCTTGCCACATCATTGACTGTGGTAGCTTCCTGAATGTTATAAACTTTCCGACTGTTCTGTTGTCAGTGTGGGCAGTCTCTTAGGAGATGCTCTTCTCCGCAACCCCAACATTTCAAAGGTTCTTTCTTTGGGTTATTAGTCTTTACTGGTATAGGTCCAGAAGTTTTATTTCTGTCCACTGAGGGAAAGTTCTGTTGGAGTACACTCCAGGCTAGATAGTTCATTATGGGGTTCTTCTTGTAGTTTTTAAATCTTGAGGATTTAATCCCATTTTTCTGAAATCTCAAACCACTCTTCTATTTCCACTCTCCACGAGACTCTGCCTGATGTCCATATTGTTCATGAGAATATGTTTCCTTTCGTATAGTGTCTTCTAATGTCGTTGGGTCATCAAATTCGATTTGGTTCCGGGATTCCTTGGGTAGCCCACTGATGAAGCGTTGCGCCTTCGCCTTCTCTGCTTTGATGTAGGGTACATCTCTCAATAAGTCGAGGAATTTGTTGACATATTCCTCTATAGTGAGTTGCCCCAGTTTGAGTTCATAAAACTATTTATCCTTCTTGTCGAAATATATTTCCAACAAATACTTCTTCCAGAAGTACTTCTCAAACCATTTCCAAGACAGGTCCTCCTCGTGGACCGCTTTCATGTTCTTAAGATCTTCCCACCAGATGGAAGCTTTTCTGTTCAGATCAAAAGTGGCCTATCGGGCCTTCAAATTTTCTGAAAAATCATGGAATCTGAAATATTTCTTCAGTCCAAGTAGCCAAGCCTCAACTTCCTCTCCCTTCTTTATCTCACCATCGAAGGAGGGAGGTTTGGCCTTTCTGAATTCCTCAAATTTGTGACTCTTGGAAGTCTTTTTCTTCTTTTGTTTTCTTTGAGAATAAGAACTGGTCCTGCTGCTGGAAGAGCCTTCTGAATCGATAGCTTCCTTCTCAGTGGAATCATCTGAAACTGGTCCTTTACCTCTAGGGTGGACCTTTCTTGATGTGCTTCTCTCAGTATGGCCACTGACACGACCATGATTCTGCATCTCAAGTTCCTGCTACATTTTTTGTTGTAGGTCGGATAAGCTCTACAATAAAACTGCATTAATTTCAGTTTTCTTTTCTTGTTCTTTCATCATCCTTTCATTGTCAGCCTTGCAACTTTGCAATTCAACCATGAGACTCCTCACAGTCTCAACTAGATCTGGAGGGGTTCCTATTGCTCTTCTTTCATCAGACTCTTCGTCTCTGTTGTGGGAGCCTTCTCCCACCTCTTGGTGAGTCACCATACTCTGTGTCTGTAGATTCCCACGGCTGATCGTCCACTTGAGTGAAAAGACAAACAATGGTTATTAGTTAAGAGTTAAATACATTTTTATAATTTGCGCATAATTTATAACTCTTTCACATGCATACACAGTTGATTTCTCGTTTCCAAGTTTTAATACTGGACAAGAGAGTTACATTAGGGGTTACTCTTCATAGGAGTGCTTCGAACAGAGCTAATGCGCAACTCGTGCATGAGCCCAATGAAGCCGAGTGTTGTAACCATGCTCTGATACCACCTTCTCACACACCCACTACGCAAATCAAACCTTTTCGTTGATTTCTCAACAATCAGAATCCTGGAAGTCCTATGGGGCTTAGCACTGGCTAGCTCTTTCCTTTTTCCACCTCCATATGATTGTAGTTTATGACTATGGACCGAATCAAGATGGTGTCTTTTCACACTCCGCGACTCAGTGTTACCGGAACGTCGAGTAGCTCGACTCTGCAAACCCCGAAGCTTGAAACAACGAAACGCCGAACCCCGACGGGGCTAGTGAGGAAAGGTTTCTCTATTGGGGTCTTGTCTACGTGACCGTATACTGTGTCCACATGCTTAAGCCAACCACGAGCTTATCGTCTTTTCGCGATTCAGGGAATCACAATACACGACTTCTACCTTTCCCTATTAAAATCCCTGAAACTTTTGAGGTCCCCAAAGTTTCCCTCCGAAGGGAGATCGATGGTCGTAAGCCTCCGTTGATCCAACGGCATGGATCCTTTCGGGGTTTTGGTACTCGAGAGTTCGAAGTGCAACGAATCCGAGACTCTTCGTCATTCAAATATCTGAATTTTGATATGGGAAGTGATGCAGATGCACTCCCAAGCAAGTCCACTCACAGGATTGTTCAATCAGTTCATGAGCCGAAGCGACTCATTGGATTCCCTGCTGGAATCTCTGTCAAAACCAGATCCACAAGACCTTCTCTCCCTGTCACAGCCTTTGCATATGACCACTATTCTTTCCACAACGGGAAGTGCATATACTTTCGGGTTTCATAGTTTTGTGATCCCCGAGGTCAAGAGTTCCCTGTTCTCTTCAATCCATGATTTTCGATGAGCTAACTCACCGATATGGTCCCTTACGTGTTATCCCTTCTGGCTAAACTCTTGACCCACATGACCACTATCTCACAAGACCGCAGCCTTATCTCTTGTCAGGTTTTCAGACTTTCCAATGCCGAAATGTACTCATCCTCAGGATTCGTGATCCGTCGAATCCCGATATGCCAATATGATGACAGCTGACCCTACAATGGACACTTTTCACTTTTTCAAGATTCCAGACTTCACAATTCTGGAGTGTATGGACTTCTTGTCTCTAGGATTCCCAATTTCCCGATGGATGAATTTCCTTTCAAGACTTTTCCCGAATTCTCATATTGTTGCCACGCGTCCTCCTATGATGGACAGTCCCAATCTCTTCTCGCGATTTCAGAGTTTCCATTGCTGAAATATTCCAGTATCTTGTCCCTTCGATCTCCGAAATGCCAATGGGCTCTCGATCTTGCCCATGTGTCTTCTTATGATGGACGACTGAGATTGATTCTGGAATTTTCACTATGAAAATTCCCTATCTCATGTCATCGTGACTCCCGATTTCACGAATGCCAATATCCCGATGGCCAAGCCTCTCATCGGGACATTCAACCTCCTGTTCACGAGGGCTTAACCCTCATGCATCTCTTAACATATCCAACGACTGTCAGTTTTTTCTAGCTAAGATCTAACGGATCAGATTTGTCCCACGTCACTTACTCTCCCACTACTTCATGGACATGGAAAAATCAACGGTCTAGATGTTCTCATGGACCTTGGGGGTCTACTATCTCGATTTCATCGCTATTCACGAGGATAGAGGAAACGGGGCAAGGTATGAAACGCCCTTGTTTTATTTTGTCAATATAACGGTCGTGAATGACCATGGATCTTCCAAAGGGATCTCGTTCGTCAATCGATACTTATCCCTATGCTACTACTTCAAGATTTTTAAGAGGGTCATTCTTCCTCGTGCAGGGTTTTTAAGACTTTCACATTCAAGTCCTTTTTCTAGGTTCTTGGTAAACTTTTCCAAGGAGGGAATCTCTGTGAAGAGATCTATTCCGGGGCATTCTTGGAGACAGATAAGGGGAAACAAATTCCCGAGAGAAGACTGGAAGTCTGACTTGGTTCAACTTATACATAATTAAATTCATTTATCAACATAAGCCATGCGTGGTTTTTATGTTATAAGCATATACAACTACTAGTGCTGATCAAAATACCACACAAACATTCTTCTAATGAAAGCAATCACCGTTTCATAGATTATGAGCATCATTATCAAAATACATATATTTCAAGGAGCCAGAGGAAAAACACTTATCAGAAATAACACTAGAAGTGAGTGCAACTACTGAGAGGGGTGTTCATTTCCACCCAACCGTAGGCTTAGCGACTCCCAGCGGATTTACCACTAGCCACCCTCGAGCTGAGACCATGATGCTATGAGACTGTGTCTCTATTTTTTAGTGACCAGGAGTGAAGGTTGCAATCCTTCCTCTCTCCTATCACTCACTCTGCGTAATGCTAGAGTTCTCCCCTCATGTCCACCCCCAATTGCTTCTACCCCACTCCTTATCCTCTTGCGAGGTTGCGTGTGGCGCGATTACCCTCGCGTTGATCAGGCCTAATGGCTCTACGGATGGGAGGTTCACCTCCCATCCCTCATTAAACCATCTACCTACCAGCCTACGAGACATTTAATTCAGGGCCAACGAGCCGCTTTTGGTTCTCCGGGCCAGTGGAGTCCAAATACGATATTAATTCTCGGTGGAAGTTAATGCCACCTTTCCAGGCGCCTTACACCGCCATCGTGGTCTCTTTTTCTGCACATCCCCTCTCAGCAGTCCTTCAATAAAATTCATATTGTTATTCACATTCATTGACCTTTTCCTTAAGGTCCATTTACATCACATATTCACATTTATGAGTTTTCCATAGGTCTTGGCCAGTCCAGTTATTTTTACAAACTGGGGGAAATAAGGTGTTACACCTCCCTCCCTCCATTAGCTCCTCTCCCTTTGACCTCTCTCTCTCTCTCTCACCTGCTCACTTTATATCTACCCTCTCCT
>JZKD02S0865966.1:61582-79168 GCA_000966675.3 Picea glauca
GGAAATTTATTTTAAAATGTAGAAACCTTGGCGAATCTTACTTGTCCTTCATATGCCAACTATAAATGTTTGGTGATATTTTTGTAAAAATATTCAAATTTCTAAGGATCTTATATAATTTTTATAAAATTTTGGTGATTTTTAAGGTAAAATAATTTTATCCTATAAAATTTGGGTAAATCATTTTTAAAATAGCGAATCTCATTTTTGGAAAAACTATGGAAAATTAGCCCATGAGCGAAATTTAGCCCCTAAAATCATCTATGCTTACAATGATAAAGTCAGCTACTGCTCCTTGATCCTAGTCCTGGGATTTTCTTCCACTATCTTCCAATTGCTTTGCTCTATACTTCTCTTTTCACAAGGATGGCTAAAGGTTGGGACAAAGGGAATGTTCAATCGGGTATAGTTTCTTTACTATGATTTTCCTCCCTTCAAATGGGACCCCTACCCCTTCTTTTATAGGTTAGAAGGAGCTAGGTATTTGGTCGAATGACCGGCCATGCATGGCCAAAAGGTTTAGTTAAATTACCCAAAGTTGTGTGTTCCGTT
This sequence comes from Picea glauca, assembly GCA_000966675.3. NCBI lineage: Eukaryota > Viridiplantae > Streptophyta > Pinopsida > Pinales > Pinaceae > Picea > Picea glauca. Next base: position 62,135 of record JZKD02S0865966.1, read on the forward strand.
AGAAACTTTCCTTTTTTTGTGCTTTTGTAGGTACACGCGGGCTGTCTTGGGTCAGCTAGCATGTACATGTCCAATAATGGAGCAGGGCATGTGGGCCTTTATAAAAGGGGTTTTTAAGAAGTGTTGTTTAGTAGTGTTTTGGAAAAGAAGGAATCTGAGATGGCCTGATGCGAGGTAAACATGTATGGTGAAAATTAGTGTTATAACAGATGCCCCATAATGTGTGAGGTTAGAAGAGCATCTGATGGCCAAAATACATTATCAATATTCACCAACGCTCCAAATAAGTGAGCCCAGGGACCAGAAATTTGGAGGTGCCATCTGCAGAATAATAATTGTCTCACGGAGGTGAGCATACCCATGGTCAGGATGAAATAAAATCATGGCTACCAATCAAATACACTGTAGATCCATTTCATATAAGTATATAAAGTGTAGCCACAATAAATACATAGTGAATCTACATCTCAAAATAAAAATAAAAATATATGTATAGTATCCATCTTCTAGAAGCTAATAAGGCATGATGGCTAGAGATGAGGTCTTCAGAGCTCGAGCAACAACTTCAAAATATTCAAAACTTGGGTGGGAGTGTAATATGAGTGTACGAATTCACTACCGAGAGGTCTTCGAAGGCTCATCGGTCATGGACTAGAGAATCTTGATGATTAGACTGAAGGCTTCATTGATTTCGAAATAAGACTTGATTTGAATTTCGGGATGGTCGGGCATGAGGGAAAGAGACAAACTGAAGAGGGGTCAACTCAGGCTTGGTAAAAACTTACCTTGGACAATAGCAAGAAAAATGATGAGACTTAGGCAGCATGGCATTGACATATGTTCACGATGCAGGAGGCAGTGAAAACTATCCATATGTTTGGAATAATAACCAAATAGAGGAGGACACAACTCTATGTAGCCAAAATATCTTTCTAAGGTCATATTAAATCCCAGATCTTGAAGAACAAATGGAAGGATGTGCTTTGTCCAAGGGATATTCATTGTGTTTCCAATAAAAAGAAAAACTTTTCCCTTCCTCTTTTTGGGGTATATTTGATTTTTTTTTGTTTTTTTTTCAATAATTTTGGAAATCTTGAAAAATAATAAAAGAATGATATGTTACAAAGGAAGAACGAGTGTCATAAACATACTAGTTCTAGGTGCAAGGAAAAGACTAATGTTCATAGCAAGGACATTCAAAAAAATTCCTCTCGGGGCCAAAGTTGTCAAGACACAAAGGCAAAGTGTTGCAGGACTTGCGTATAAGGCATGCTTTAGATAGTTCAGTTGAGAGAAACATAGAGCCTACATTAGGCCAAAGACACAGGTATGAAAATGAGATTAATAATACACACAATGGTAACATCCTTCGATGTAAGTTTAACAAGACCAGAGAAGGTAAGCTCGACGGTTTTTCATATTTAGAGAGTCTGAAAAAATGTAAAAGGAGACTCCGATGGGGTACCTTTTTTGAAGGTAGTCTAGTTGGTTCGAAAAAAGGGGTAAACTAGCATTAACAAGACGTCTATTCAAAACCATTTTAACGAATATGATAAAGACAAGATCACTCGACAATTTTTTCATTTTTAAGGAGTCTGAAAAAAGATTAACTATTGACTCCGTCAGGAATGTTCTTATGAACCATTTTAATGAGTGTGAAAGAATAAGGTCACTCGACGATCTTTTCAATTTTAGGGAGTCTAAAAAGAGATTAACTATGGACTCTGTGGGAGTTCCTTTTTCGTAAATTTAGTCCCTCGGGCCCAAAAAAGGGTTAAAATTATACCCAAGGGTACTCTTCTAGGGATCTGAAGCCTCTAGAGTATACCTTTGTTCGTAGAGTTGACTGTCCAGACCGAAAAAGGGGTAAACTATCGTCGAATAGACATGAATTCAAATTTCAGTTTAACGAGCATGAAAGGCCACAAGATTTCTAGACAATCTTTTCATGTTGAGAGGGTTTGAAAAGGGATTAAAAGAAGACCTGTTATGTTTTGGGAGTCCCGAGGGGGAGGTCAAGAGTGATAAAGATTCATGCAAATGAGGCTCTAACTTGTAATCAGGAAAAACTAGAAGGATTCACGAGCCTACAGTCATTAATGACAGCATGGACACCATAATGCAACGAGGATCTACCTAGGGAATCCATGTTCCGGTAAGCTCTACCACCAAATTGTGACACTACTAAAGAAATAATGATGGTTTGATCGATCCTATGGAAAAGGGACAAAGACAATGAGATACAAAAGTAGGGGTGGAAACCTAACTTATATGCTCAAGTTGACCATCTCAGATTTTTCCCCATGGATTGTCAAAAGTGACCCAAAAATCCAAAAAAAATGTCCTGATATCGATCGTAACTTTCCATAGAAACTCTTGAATCACTCTAAATGGTTTTCAATTTAGAGAAAATGATAAGGGGGGCCAAAAAGTGACAAAAAAGGGCCAAAAATTCTATAAATAGATGCTGGCAGCCCATTATCACCATTGTTGATTTGGAAATTGACCTTGGAGCAAAAAATCCCCTTTGGTAAAAGTGGTGATTTTGGGAGCTACAGTGGACGAATTGATCATCCGTCTAGACCAAGTAAGTATAAACTACCTCCTTCTGCCTTTTAATTCTTTATATATGCATTTAATTTGGTTTTCTTGGGGGGCGTCAACCTCTAAAAGGTCGACCCTAGGTCCATGCGGGTTGTCTTATGACAGCCTGCATGTACACTCGCTCTGTCTGATGTCAGAGCACCTATACATGTGGCTGTCCTCAAAACAACCCATGTGGAACCTCTAATGAGTCCAAAAAAAGTTTAAAAAGAAAGGCCTAACCCTATAAAAATTTGCCCATGTGCAGGATGTATGTGCAATGGAGAGAATGAGAGCACGGAGATATTAGCACACTATTTGGGGAAGACCCTAATGCTATGGTAACGTTAATGTAATGTGGCTTGATCAAGTTTTTTCTTTGTCCTTTCATGAGAGCACAACCTAGGCTACTGAATTCCTTGGTTGAATATTGGTACCCTGACGCAAAATATTTTATGTTAAAGGGGCAGTTGCTGGTGCCCACTACAGAGGATATATACTTTTTGACTAGCCTCTCCAGGAGAGGGGAACCAATGAATTTTTGTACATTTCCTTTTGGGCCTCACAATATCTCGAAATTGATAGGACTCTATTGTAAGGCGAGTACAGATCGATCGAGTTTGTAGGTGATAATAAGAAGGATCATCAATTTATCACTCTGTGCGATTGTGTTGCTAATTGGGAGGATGACTGGTTCTGTGGCTCTACATCTGGTGTCTTGTGCACAAATGAGCTATGAAGTCCAGTGCTTAAATGCACAGATATTTGACTGGAGCACCACATTGTTGGATTTTATGAAGAGGCAACTGAGAGATTGTTGGTTGCGGATGCACAATAACTTCAGGTTTAGGATGATTCTATGCTCTTTCTTCTTTGAAAGAGTTCCTAGTTTCATTCCTCGAGTGGTGGTATGAGGACATCAGGCCTCTCTTCCTACGGTTTGCAAATGGGCAGTGTTGCTGCCATGACAGGCTGGTGGAAGGACCAATGAGTCCTTTGATGATGATTTATTTTTTTGGTTGTCATGGAAGATCCCAACCATAGAGGATTATCCTTATGTTGGAATTGATTTCTCGAGAGATCTTGAGATCCTTGTACCTCCAGGCGAGGAGCGAGGCGAGATGGGTAAGTTTGCATCATTTTTTTTTTTGTGAAACATATATAATTTTTATGTTGTTATATATATATATATCATTTATTTTTATACCAAATTATTTGACAGATATGTGTCTATTATGCATAGATGTGGGACCAACACAACCTGGGGATTATGCAAGGAACATATGTCGTCCTCGGCCAGGGCCGCACCTATCACTGTAGGGTGACCAACAACAGCAGGAGAGCTTCTAACTGGTGAGGCTAAGAGGGTTTTGAGATGAGTTGAGTGAAATTTTACCTTGCTTATTCACACCATCCCCATGGCTGAGATTGAGGATTTGTCACCATCTATGCAGCCTCATGTAGTGGGGGCACCACAGATGTGGGTCTGACTGTTTCAACATTTGGAAAACGTTGTTGATTATTACAACAGGGCCCACAAGCCCTGACCTTAGCTAGTCTATACTTTTCACATGCCGATAGCTCTACTTGTATATATTTTTTGAGGGCATAAGCTCCATGACTCGTTACTGGTCATATTTTTTGAGGCGCTTGCATCCACCTATGTACTCTGATGATTATGATATTATATATGGATTTTTATTTCTTTTTGTGTGTTATGGATCATATTTTCCTTTAAAAATGTACTTACATGTTTATGTGTATGCATTTTATATGTGTGCGAGATGCCAATATAAAATTTGATTAGCTAGAGAATCTGTAACTTGGTTTAATCTCCTAGGAACATGAAAATATATAATATAATCAAATCTTCGTTCTAAGATATGTAACCTAAGGAATCGTCTGTGTAAAGTCAGATCATGAACATGATAGACTCTATTTAACTGAGACACAATTAGTTGAGCATCTAAATAGACCCAGAGATGAGAGATACCAAATGAAAGGGAATCATGAAGAAACTCAATAACTGCACTGTACTCGATGACATTGTTTGTGGTGTCGCCTAAACATATATCTCCTGAAGATAATAACTATCCCTGAGGTGTAAAAATTACCCAATCTCCGGAGGCAAGCCTTCGAGTGTGTTGGCTAGCACCATCTGCATATCTAATGAACACCTCTGATTCACTTGACATCTGCCACGGTGACAAAATATAACATCAAAAATGATCTGTCCATAATAGTAAAAGAAACCAGAAAGTAATAGTACAAAGACTATACATATGTTACAAAAGGTTACCCAAGGTGACCTACCTATGAGTAATACTTCTTGAGGTAGAGCCCATTTCTAGCCTCTACCAAAGCATTTCCATCGAAGTCAGCGAGATGAAAAATGCCCTTTTTTAGAACCTATTTTATGATGAAAGGTTTGAACCACATGGGTTTGAATTTTCCTTCCCCGAGGGGGTCCTTATATTGGTCATAGACCAGGACAACGTCACCTTCAGAGAAAATTTGAGGAAGAATGAATCGATCATACTGACACTTGACTTTTTGTTTGTGAGCCTCATTGGCTAGGGATGCATCATGATTCTACTCATTGAGCTGCTCAAAGTATAATAATTGTTCTTCAAGTGGAGAAGTGTCTAGCAATAACTGTACTACCAATTTTAGGGAGGGGATCTGACATTCTATAGGCAAGACTACTTCCAACCCGTAAACGAGTTGAAAAGATGAGAAATTGATTGCAATCTTAACAGACATTCGATAAGCCCATAATCTATAGTATAACATCAAATGCCAATCTGACTTGGCCGAGATGATCGTTCGTTGTAGGATGGTCTTAAGAGATTTATTTACAATTTCCACTTGACCATTTTCTTGGGGGTAGTAGGGTGATGAATTTTCTTGCTGCAATCCAAGATTTGATGTTAATTCAGTCATCATTTAGCTCTGAAAGTGATTTCCATGGTTAGTGGAAATCTCTCTCAGGACGTTGAACATTGTGATTATCTGGTTGAACAAAAAGAGAGTTGCAGTCTCTCTATCATGTTTAAACGTTGGCATAACTTTGACCCACTTCATAAAGTAGTCTACAACTACAATGATAAAACATTTCCCCCTTGCTGAAGGAGGGTTGCATGTAGTGTAATCAATTCCCCACTCGGTGAAGGGACCAAATGTGATGATAGGAAACATGGGAGTAAGATGTTCCCTCATCTTTCGAGAGAAGATCTGACATGGGTGGCACTTCTTGACTGATTTGATACAATCTTTGATTAGTGTCGGCCAGAAGTAACCAGCTCATAAAATCGTTTTGGTTGTTTCCAACCCAGACAAATGACCACCACATGCTCCAGTATGGAAATCGTTAAGCATGAGCTCCACTTCTTCATGAGTGAGGCATCGGTGAAGAACGCAATATACACCTCAACAATAGAGAGTGTCTTCAAGGATGAGATAATTATTGGCCTGATGACGTATGAGGTGACGTTCATCACGAGAAGCAGAGTTAGGGCACTTCAAAGTCTAGAGATAGACTAGAATATCTCCATACCAGGGGTCCAAAGATGATATAAAAAAAATATCTCCTTGAATAGGCAATTCTTCGAGCAAAAAATCCCTTGACTCGACTAAAAGTTCTGAAATAAGTTTTGCGAAGACCAACGACTTTTTGGATTTCACCGAAACAAAATCTAAGTCAAATTCCTAGAGGAAGACTATCCATCTACTAATCTTTCCACCTATTACCCATCGTGTCAACACGTATTGAAACAGATTCACAACGACAATGATGGTGGTCTTGCAAAACAAAACATAATGACGGAACCATTGAACAACATGGACTACTACCAACACCAATTTTTTGATATGAGAATAATTGAGTTCCAGACCGACGAGGCCTCAACTCAAGTAATAGATCACATATTCTGAGAGAAAATCATCTTCCTGAACTAAGGCCATGTTGATGGTTGACTTTTCTATAGCCAAGTATAATAAGAAATATTTGTTATAGTTGGGTGGTCGAAGCAGAGGGGTAGTTGTGAGGGCATGTTTCAACACTTCAAAGGAGAATTGAGTGGCATCGTCCCAATGAAAAGGGAAGTCTTTCTCCTGTAAGTTCATAAATCCCTTCGTGATCTCGAAAAAGTTGGCGATGAAATGCCTCAAAAATTTTTCCTTTCTCTGTAGACTCTGAAGTTGAAGGATTGTGCATGTGGGAGGCAACTGAACTATTGCCTCAACCTTCAGAGGATCAACCATGATCCCTGTTGTTGACACTATGAAACCTAACAAACATCCTGATGTTATGCAAAGGCTGCATTTGTTTGGATTCAAGTGAATCTCGAATTAGCAACATCGCTCAAAGATAAGTCGGAGGTGTGTGGAATGATCTGTTCTCTTGCGAGATCGAGATGCTAAATCATCTAAATAGGCCTCCACTATATGCTTGAGATCATGGAAATAAAAATACATGGTCCGTTGGAAGGTAGCTCTAACATTTTTGAGACCAAAAGGCATCTTACGATAGGAAAATGTACCCTATGGACAAATGAATGCAGTTTTATGTTGGTCTTTGGGCTTGATTTGTATTTGATTATATCTCGAAAAACCATCCATGAAAGAAAAGGCCTTGCAACCTGCACATTCATCAATATTCTGGTCAATGAATCGTGTGGGAAAATTATCTTTTGGATAGGCTTTGTTCAAATCATGGAAGTCCATACATACGCAAATCATTCTCTGTTTCTTGTTGACCGACACAATATTTGACACCCATTGGGTCAAATGGATAGGATAGATAAAAATGGTTTTGAGCAGTTTCTATTCAACCTTAATGGCTACTTCTTTCCTAGGATTAACTAGATGAAGCTTCTGTCGAAATGGCTTGGCATCTAGATAAGTTTTGATTTCATGTTCGACTATTTTTTGATCAATGCCTGCCATTTCCTCATAAGACCAAGGAAAAACATCATGGAATTCTTTAAATAAGTCTGTGTAGATATGAATCTCTTTGGGGGAACAATTAGCTCTGATGAAAACATTCTCCATGATGCCAAGGATTCTGTAGATATTAATCAGTATAGTTTCAACGATAATTTCCATATTACCCTCAGCATAAACTTCATGTGTAGCAAAGGGATTGATAGGACATGACCTATCTCTAGTCATAGTTAAGGTGAATTCCCCTGCTTCGATTCTTCTTAACTCAAGGAGGAAGTATGATCTGTGATGGAGATCATCTCAGGGTTTGTTGGAACTAGTCATTGCTTCAATTATTTCTTCTTCTGAGGGCAAGACTAAGTCTAACGAATCGATACCAGCGAGGGAAACTTGAGCCCAAATAGGCTCTAGGATCAGATCTAACTCTTTTGAAGGAGTTGGATCTTTGTTGGCTGAAGCTTGCTGGACTAAAAAGTACGCTAGCTCTGCTACAAACAAGGGCATGGACATACCATTGTGCCCTGTCCCTTCCATCCTGGGCGATGGGGAAGGAAGAATCCACAAATCGTTGAAGTAAGTCATGTGAAATGACAAAAATTGGAAAATATCAACCTTATGGTGGTCTGATATGAACTTGACATCACCTTGAGGGGGAGGGTAATCGAAGGTACCCATCAAATATGGGCACAAACCAACCCCTACATTGACAACACCCGATTGGGGATTCTCAGTCATCAGGACTACAGATGCCCCCAATGAAGGGTCAGGTCTAGAGAAGGACAATTGATCAATGGTCAGAATCCAACCCTCGTGTGGAAACAACAAGACCTGGAAAACTGTAGCAACCACTGCTTCATGGAGTAAGTCCAACTCCTACCTAACAAGAGATTGTAGTCGAGGGATGCGTCGACTATTTCTACCTCGACGCACGGGGTCTTCCCTACTAACTACATGGGGAAAGATGGGATGATGCCATGTGGTCAAAACAAATGACCGTCGAAAGTAGTAAGAAGATTAGGTGACGAAGAAAAAACAGGTTGGCCAATGGCCTTCCAACACGCCAATGACATGATGCATGTCGAGACACCCTCATCAACCACTGCGAGGAAAATGTTCCACGTAAAATGGCACACACACACTATTTGAAATGCTACGTGGTAAGGGAGACGAGGTTTTAAGTCGGTTTTATCTAGCATGATTGTCCCTGGATTACAAGTCTCGGTGGATCCTAAAGCTTCTAACAAAGCTTTCCTTTGGGAAGGGAAGCTCTGGAGGACCTCCAAAGAGAACATCGCACAAGGGGTTTGAGATAAATCCTCCACCACCGAATAGTTCTGGGCTGTGAGAATCTTTCTTGAACGTGCCTTTTGGAATGCATATCATTGTTTTGCCCAAAGTCTTCTAGATATAGATAGGAAGAGATGGGATTTCAACTTCTTTTCCTTTCTCAGAGGTGCTTGGTTACTATATTCATGAGCTCTGGTCTATATAAAATCATCACCTTTCATCATATACACATTCGTGGATGTAGGGTTGTTCGAAGATGGAGAGGGTCCTTGACTGCACCATTCCGCGCTTGTAGTGTGTTGGGTTAGGTTTTGTCCATGTTGGAATGGATTCATTAACACAGTAGGCTGTTGTTGTGTCATAAACGTTTGGGCCTCTGCAAGCCGAGGAAACTAGTGGGTTGGGTGATCTTCCGTGCACAGGTTATACAGATACCTCGCCTTCCATTTCTCATTGTTGCCCCCACCAACATTATTATTGGGATTCTTATCCCCCTTACCCTTCTTTCATCTTTTTTTCTTTCCATCAGGATGTTGGGTGGCCTTTGTAGTTTTCAATTGCAATGTGTGTACAATCGACATTTGGGTAGGGGGAGCAGTTGAAACAGTAGTTTGGCTGGCCATTGTATGTTGTATAGACAATTGCTACATTTTTTTTTCCAGTTGTTCAACGAACTTGGTTTGTTCTTAACCTACAATAAAATAGGCATGTGGTCCAACTCTCTGTCTGGTTTTATGAAGTATGGATCATGGTGCATCAAGAAAAACCTCATACAGTAAACCAGACTGAGAATAAATTAGCTCAAGCTGTTGAGATCTCATGATGGCATCTTCTTCGGAAAACACTCCCGGCGTTGCGACATCTTTGGATAGATTTGGGACCAAAGACTTAAAGAACCACTCAAGCAGGAATGTTGGTGGAACTGGTACCTTAATTAAACTCTTCCAACATCTCCACTCTCAGATGTGGTCATAGATATGGTCTGCTTTTGTCTGTTCACAATTGGTAAGAAATTATATGCCAGCGCCGTATCTCATAGGTAATTGGAAATCGTTTAGGAATGCCATTATCAATTTTCCGAAGAAATAATATCTCGAGCGGTCGAGCTCGATGTACCATTTTGCGTCACTCTCGATGAGAGTGTGTTGAAAAAATCACAATTGTACGGAGTCGTCTTTCAATGAACTAGACGAGCACCAAATATGGAAGGTGGTCACATGATCCCTTGGATCTTCATTAGGCTTGGCCTCGAACTTTGGTATGTCCGAAGGAAATTGCATCGACATAGGAGGCCAACGTGGATTGTGACAGATGGGGTCATTCAACAATATCATCAAGTATGGAAAATGTAAAGTTGCCAAGAAAGGTAGTTTTGGTTATTGTTGATGATAACCATGGAAAAAGGGGCCTAGAGTTTGACTGGAACCAGGTTGCCAGGAAAATTTGTGCTGTTGACCGGGGTTCTCGTAAAAATTATGGCCATGAACAGCATATGGATTCTGTGTGTGAAGAGAGATCATCGGTTGATTCCAAAAATAGGACGTAGATGGTTGGGCGTGCCTTACATTCTGAGGACTTTGGGAAGGGTTGCCCCATGTCGATCCCATGTGCATAGGCATAGCACCTTGTTCAAGGTTCCATTGGTTTTGAAAATAATTGCCCCAGATCGACATTCCTGATGATGGAACTGAACCTTGCCAGGAATTCCAAGGTCCTGATGCGGAAGAAGTTCCTATGTTTGCCCCTTGTGCAGGAATAGTACCCTGCATAGGATTAGGTTGGCCATAACTAGGGTTTCCCCTGGTCGAGAAATCCGTTGATGAGAAAGTGTTGTTACCATGTGCATCAAACAAAGAAAATGGTGTCGACCCTATCGAGATATTATGAGAAGGTGGTCCTTGACTCCCTACTCCAATTGAACTATGGTGTGTGTTTGGACTGATGGATTGCTGGTGGGTACCGCCAAGTGAAGGGGATGAAGGAGGTATATGACCTCCCCCATAAGGGAAAGAATTAAAAGGAGCTTAAGTTCCCCCGATGGGTCCTTGCAGAGGAGCGTTAGAGCTCCCTACCCCCAAATCTAAAGTCTGCAAAGTGGAGAAGGATAGTACAGGACTTTTACTTGAGAAAGGCATCCCATATGAGAATGGAGGGCTTGTCACACTCTGTGTGAAAGGAGAAGTGGTCATCGCCAAAGACGGGACTAGACAACTGCTCAAGGTAGAGGCAGTCGAGACCTTGGTGGATTGGACTGGTGATGGTGGGGTAGGAGGTGGAACATCCCCTGTGACGACAACTCTAGAAGGAATATCAGGATTCCTAGAAGAAGAGACAGGATTTTCCTCCATTACCATCCGCTTTAAAAGTGTTGAAAGGTTCTTTAACAAAGGTTGGTCAGGTGTGATTTTCAGTGACCTGGTCACTTCAAAAGATCCTTGTTGGTGTAGCTTTTTCCTTAGTGGTGGCGGGGGTGGCTCCAGTGTAACCGGTGGCAGTCCAAGAAGCCTTCGTGACCGATAGAGCTTGTGATCCTCCACTATGTGAGAAGATCAAAGACACACTAGGGCTTTCTATTCATTCAAAAACAAAACACACTAGAAAAGTCTCTATAAGATAAAACAAGAAAACACAAAACTAGTTGGAAGAACAGTTACAACAACCAACACTAGAGAAACTTACTGGTGCAAGTGCAACTCGAACAAAGAATCACCCTCCAGGTATACTCTGCAAAGCGTAGCCTGATGTCTGTCCTAGGTACCACGGTATACCCCCTTAGTCACCTGTGTATGTCCCTAAGAAACATAGGCAACTAGGTTGCCAGCGCGAGAACTTTCACCAGGTGGGTACATTCGACAGTCACGTAGACCACAATGAGTAGGGTATCAAGCCTGAAACCTGTCAAGGGTATCGAAAGAAAGTGGTCTGGAAGACAACTGAGGACCTCGAATGGATTCGAGACCCATGAAGCTCTATGGCAAATGAAATCGATGGAATCCCAAGACAAACCCTCTATATGTGTTCTCCACTACGATTGGTCTGCCTTTGGAAGGGTTATCTCCACTACCTTTCTGCACGTGACCTCATGTTTATCCCCTGTGTTAGAGGGGGGTCCCAAATAACTTTCACGATACTGGAATTTTAACACTCCCTAGCTCAGACTCCAATGTTTGATTTAATGGCCTTAAAGAGTTTCCTCTCCAACCTAATTCAAGGCCCTAACCCTAAACTAGTTGGTTGACCCTACAAACATAAAAGGTCTAATTAATTTTAGATTTAGCATTAATTTTTGTGGCTTGTCTTAAGTCAAAGGCTATGAAAGTGAAACTAGTGATGTTTGAAAGACGAAAGAAAAATAAACAGAAAGTTGGAAAGAAAATAACTTCTTCTTGACTAAAATCTTAATCAAGTTTTCAAACTAAAATTTTCTAAGATCTTTGAACAACAAACTCAAAGCAGGATTTGACTGGACTACGAGCTACTTATCATCTAAGTAAACAATCAATAACTTATGAAATCAAAGAATTTTCCTTTTTACTAATGCAAACCAACACTATTTAACCAAACAAAAAAAATAAAAGATTTTTTTTTATTTGAATGCTCACAAATAAAAAAAGGAAAAATATCAACAAGTAAAGACCAAGAAAATTTTTGGCCTAAGCATAGATCACAAAGAGTCACTTTAAAAATAACGCACAAGCAAATTAAAATTGGACTCTCACACTTTTCTAAAAACCCTATAAAAAGAAAATCTTGAGGAAAAATTCTTAATGAAAAGGAAAGTTGTTGTGATCTAACCTAAGTTATTGACCGCTATGACAAATACCCAAAAATCTGAGAGGTATAACTCTTGACAAAGGAAAGGAGGATTTCCCCACCTTAAACAAAAAATTTGTCCACAGGCATGCTGCTGACAGTTCAACAACAAGCGTGCGCACGTGAGCTGTGTAAAGTCAAGGTGCGTGTACACATGTGCAGACCTTATACAGGCTGTGTGTACTTCTAAAACTCTAAAAAATTAAAGAACAAGCAATCAAGCCTAGGCAGAGACTACTGGTATTGAGAACCATAATCTCTTGAAGACTCAGACACTTACTTTGACAGAAAAAGAAAACAATTCAAGGAAAACTTCATAGAACAAACCAATCTGAGGTGAAACCTAAGCTATAGATTGCAAACAAAAAAGACTTATATTGAGTTCCAGAAAACCCCTGAGAAGGATTATTTATGACAGGAGAGAGGATGAATTCCTCGCTAGAAGAAATTTTCTGGAATCATACAGGCGACTGACACTTCCTCGGCTAGCGTGTACACGTGAGCTGTAGGAAGGTAGAGTGCGGGTACACGCGTGCAGACCTTATACAAGCCACGTGTACCTCTGTGGGTCTCGAAAAAAAAAATGCGGTCAATCAAAGAAACAAAGATAACTGGTATGCAAGACCAAAATCTCTGTTAGCTCAAACACTTGCAGAAACTTTAAAAAAAAGGAATGAAACCAGTTCTTAAAAATACCCAAGAAAAAATATTCCCAAAAACCCTAGAGATCCATAGTATGGTCACCAATTCTGTTGTGGGAGGGAAATCCCTACTATAGAATAGCACTAAGGGTTTTTATCATGCATGGAAAAATGACCTAAGGATTCTTACTTCTTACCATTATCCCATACCTAAACCCCCACCACTCATATGTAAATACAAGTCTCAAGAGATTAAGTCGACGTACCTTATTTTTCATGTTTTATGTCGATCACTTTTCACACTTGTTCGTTCTTTTACTGTAGCTCTCCTCCCAATGTTGACCTGCATTCAAAAAAGACAAACAAAGAACTCCACATGCATTTGATCTATGAACTAATGGGTTAGAGATTTAATCAATCATATAATCAATGTTCAAATAATGACAATCTCATATGGCGGGATGGGAAAAGCAATTCTTTTTTTAACTTCACAATGATACCTTACAATGATAAAGTCAGCTACTACTCCTCAATCCTGGTCCTGGGCTCTTCTTCCACTATCTTCCAATTTCTTTGCTCTATACTTCTTTTTGCAGAAGGATAGCTAAAGGTTGGGACAAAGGGAATGCTCAATCGAGTATAGTTTCTATACTATGATTTTCCTCCCTTCAAATGGGACCCCTACCCTTTATTTTATAGGTTAGAAGGAGCTAGGTATTTGGTCGAATGACCAGCCATGCATGGACGAAAGGTTTAGTTAACTTACCCAAAGTTGTGTGTTCTGTCAACAACTTTCCTTTTTCATGCTTTTGTAGGTACATGAGAGTTGTCTTGGATCAGCAAGTGTGTACATGTGTGCAGTAATGAAGCAGGGCATGTGGGCCTTTATAAAAGGGGTTTTTAAGAAGATTTGCTCAATAGTGTTTTGGAAAAGAAGGAATCTGAGATGGCTTGATGCCAGGTAAACATGTCTGGTGAAAATTAGGGTTATAACAAGGGGATATATTCTTGTCTTCATCTCGTATCTGTCATGTTTTTGACATGGATGACAAAAGGGATGACCGTGTCTAAATAGAAACATTATTCATTTTTAAAATACTCCTACAAATGTTCATGCAAAACACGTGCCCTCATTCCAAGGGAAGCCATAATTTGTCTACACGATGCGAGGAGGATGGAGTATCCTTTTAACTTGGCTACAGAGGTGGTATACATGGCTATTTCTAAAGGACTGGAAAGAAATGAAATAGGAATCAAATATTCCTCCAATTCCTTGACTTGGTCCTTCAGTCTGGCATCCCCGGCCTCAATGAATCCAATGGAATCATCAAGAGAATCTTCGGTTTCTTGGTGAAGTTGAGAGATTTGGGATGACCTCATGTTCCGAAGGTTAATCTTTGAACAAGATTTCCCTTTGTTATTTTTTACATCTCTCTTTTAAATAATTAAATATTTAGACTATTTGTAAAAAACAATGCTCTAGAATACGAAGGATTCATCTTTGTCAAAAAAATTGGTCTTAGTTATTTCCCTTGGGCGACTATGTTGGATCACGTCTCTAGGATGATCAAGGTTGTGGAATACGTTATCTAGATCAATATCAAGTTCCATTAACTAACTTTAAATTTTGGGCTCTTCCTCTTTCGCTACAATTATTTTTCTCTTCTTCTTCATAGGAATCTTGTGAGAACTATCAATTTTAGTGTGAGGAGGGTTGTTATCTCCTCCTTTGTTTGAATAATTATGGGTTTCTTTCTTGCTGGGGTGGGCTATTGGAGCGATTCTCCATGATGTTGTACTATTAGGAGTGGTATCCGTGGATTGACCACTCTTATCAGTGAGGCCTTTTCCTTGTTTCTTGTCCAATTCAGTGGTTCTTTGCAATGTGTCTAGGTTTTCGACGTCATAAGGAGTGTTGTCATCAGTGTATGTGTTTTTGCTCAAGCGTCTCTGGAAAAAGGAATTTTTGAAGTCAACTGCAAATAAATGTTCTAAAAATATTCCATTAGGGTCAAACCCTCTTAGCCTTTTAGAATATATTAGGTTCAAGTAGTTGAAATGGGCTGTGAATTCGTCAATTTTGTTGACGTTCCTCGACACGAAGTCCTCGACTTTCCAAGGAAGAGGAATGAACTATTTTTTTCTCTTCTCATGGAATAGATGCAACCAATAGTTCTATTGCCTTGTCATCTCTGTAAGAAACATTATGTTCGTAATGTGACATGGAAGGAAAGAAGGATTTTCCTTGGAGCAAAAAATCCATATCACACTGCAATTCTCAATTTGTTCAAGTGCCCCCTTCCTGTCCAAAAACTTGGTTGCCTGGTCAGACATGAGGGGAGTATCCTTTCCTAATAATAAAACTTTGAAAATATAGACAAAGTCATTAAAAACCTGATAAAAACAGTGGGAGGCCTTGGTACCAAAAGGTTATTGGGTTGAATTCTAAGTTTACCTTCTTGGACAGAGACAATTTTGGAAACAGACAGCAATGCGCTATCGCGAAAACCAAGTAGGATGACATATAAAATTTATTCTCCTTTTTGAAGCTTGAAAATTGGGAACGTATTTCAATGGAAATTAGCTTCCCCGAATCAAACATGGCTTGTTCCTTGAATGTTAAATAAAAACTATAAAGAACCATGCATGAAATACTTGTTGTTGATTCCTATCCTGTTATTCTTGTAAACAACTAGGCAATTTCCCAAAATGGATTTCTAAATGAACTAACCTACAAGCTTGTGATATCTTCAGGAACTATCGTCGGGGCTTACAGGAACATGGGCTAGAGGTCCAACACGTTATTATGATTTTTTGGGAACTACTTGGAGTCTTCTTCTCTGAACGTCAATGTTGGCTCTAGAAATCTTAACATATGACGGAAGACCTGAGGTGACAAAGAAACATGAGAGTGGTCCCATAGTGGAATAATTATTTATCCTTAAATATATTTATCGACGCACCAAGAGACCAGATCCTTACAGTAAAAAACTTCAGGGACAAAACCTGCACTAGAAATTCCATAGGTCCAAATTATTTTGTTTTGGGCGGAAGGGGATGGGTAGTAAGAATATTCCCTAGACCACTAGAAGTTCTGGTCCTCACACCAAAATATCATTGTATCTCCACATAAATGTTGTCGAGATGGTGCCATAATTATATGAGAATGTTCATTTGCTCCAGACAATGCTTGGAATGAACAGTTGGACGGGATAATATAACCCTCCAAAAATGTTGGTTCAATGCATATGAATGGGAAATCTCCTCTATCCTTTTGCTCATTAATGACAATCTCTATGGGTGCTGCATGATAAGTTTCTAGCAGTAAATCTTACTTATTGCATGCTTAGAAGTATGAAGGTGGTGGGTACGATGAAGAGAAATTAAGGATTGGAGGTTTCGTGAATGGGCCAACCAAACATCGCGCGAATGAGATTCCATGATGTTTGAAATTAACACTAGGAAGACATAATATAACCCTCCACAAATCTTGGGTTAATGTGTATTAATGGGAGATCTCCTTGAGCCGTTTTCTCATTAATGACAATTTTTATGGTTCCTGCATGATGAGTTCTTAACATTAAATCTTAGTAATTTCATATTTATAAATAAGACCTTATATATATACTAATATTTTTATATAAACAATCTTTTTATTATAATAAGACTCTTATATATATATATATATAAGAAAAGAGGTCAGACAAGATTGAAAGTAGGGTTGCAAGGGATACTGAGGAGAGGTGAGCGCCCAATGGTCAAATTA
>JZKD02S0865966.1:80970-91206 GCA_000966675.3 Picea glauca
AAAATAGGATTACAAGGGATACTCAGGAGAGGTGAGGGCCCAAAGGTCAAATTGTATTTCTCATAAACTTTGGTTGCAAAACATGTAAAATGGAAGAGGGCATGATAAGGCAGTCCAACGACTAGTTTGTATATCGCATAATTCCAGGTGTTGTTTGCAAGTTGCGAAACAATGCAAGCAAAATCTTCATCCTACCTATCTGGGAACCCACAATTGAAAAAAAAAGGCTAATATATTGAGATTTGTCATAGATATCCCATTACCTGGAAGGATCTTTTCTGCATGTTTCTGCACAAGTTGTGTAGGGATAGTCAGTGTGAATGTCTCTTCGAGGATTTTACTCATTAATGACAATATTTATGGTATAATAATGTTTTTATAAACAATTTTTTTTATTACAAATAAGACTCTCTTATATATATATATATAAGTATGAAAAGCGGTGGGACGAGCTTCAAATTAGGGTTACAAGGGATACTCAAGAGAGGTGAGGGCCCGATGATCAAAATGTATTTCTTTATATATATATATATATATATATAATGTTTTATAAACATTTTTTTATTACAAACAAGTGCGAAGGTAGAGGGGATGGGGAAAAGCAAGCAAGGAGTGCCCAAGCATGAAAAGCGGTTGGAGGGGCCTCAAAATACGGTTACAAGGGATACTATGCAGAGGTGAGGGCCCAATGGCCAACTTGTATGTCTCAATAATTTTCAGTGAAAAACACGTAAAATGAAAGAGGGCATGATGGGGCAGTCCAACGGTCAGTTTGTATAACGCGGAATTTTGGCTGCTATTTTTTGGACAAGTTGTGTAGGCATAGTCAGTGTGACTATATCCTCGAGGCTTTTAGTCAATAATGAAAGTTGTTATGGTTGTTGTATGGTGAGTTGTTAGCATTAATCCTCAGTTATTGCATAATTGGAAATAATTGCGAAGGTGGTGGGAACATGAAACATCAACTAGGAATCAAATATTTCATGAACCCCCCAACCCAACAATTCGCGAAAGAGATTCCAAAAAATGGCCAAGTATGGAAAGCGGACGGACGAGCTTAAAAATTGGGTGACAATAGTTCTCCAGGAGACGTGAGGAGCCAATGATCAAATTGTAGGTCTCAGAATTTTAGAGTGCAAACTGTCTAACACAGAAGAGGGTATGATGTGGGAGTCCGGCAATAAACTTTTATATCGCATAAGTCTCAGTGTTGTTTACAGGTCATAGAACAATGGAATTGAAATCTATAGCTCACCTTTCCCGGAATCCATGATAAAAAAAGTGGCTAGGTATGGAATGGGGAAGCGGTCATTCGGAGTTGTGATATAAAAGAACGAGTGCTAATGTGAACCCGTGAGTCGGCCAACCCGTGAATTTAGACATTTTCAGAAAAACAACTAAGTATCCAGAAAGAGAAAGTAGAGGGGAAAATGAAATGAGAATTTGGTTAATTATAGAAGAGGAAAAAGAAGAGATAATATATTCAAATATGTAATAGATATCCCATTTCCTATTAAGATCTCTTCCACGTGTTTTTGAAGAAGTTGTATACTTATTACATATACTTGGAAAGAAGTGTCAAGGTGGCAGGGACAAAAAAAAAACGTCTAGGAATTGGAAATTTCCTAAAACCACCAACCCAACGAGTCACGAAAGAGATTCCAAAAAATGGCCAAGTGTGGAAAGTGGTCGAATGGGATTCAAAATAGGGTGATAAGGGTTCCTGAGGAGACGTGAGGCCCTGACAGTCAAATTGTATGTCTCAAAACTTTTGAGTGCAAAATGTGTAACAAGGAAGAGGGGATGATGTGGGAGTCTAGAAGTCAATTTGTATATAGTGGAATCCCAAGTGTTGTTTACAGGTCAAAGAACAATGGAAGTGAAATTTAGAGACCCCCTGTTTGGGAACCCGCGATCCAAAAAGTGGCTAGGTATGGAAAGGGGAAGCGCTCCGTCAAAATCGTTATATAAAAGAATGAATGAAAATGTGAACCATTGAGTCTGTCAACAGGTGTAGCAAGACATTTTCTGAAAAATGACCAAGTAACCAAAAAGAGAAAGTACAGGGGAAAAATAAAGGAGAATTTGGTTAAGTATAAAAGATGGAAAAGAAGGGGATACAAGAGAGTGGGAAAATATAAAAGTGGAGGGAAATTTTCGTAAGCGGGAATTGGTCTCACACAATCCCCATTGTTGCAAAACCATTCTTTTCTAGTCTAATATTTTATCCACTTACTCATTTTCTATTGTGCGTGTACCATTGAAAAGGGTGTGAGCAAATGCTTTGTTGAAGATTTGTTTTTATTGCAAATTTTTGGAGTAAGTGTGTTCTTTATACATTCTTCAATGAATTTGACATATTATATTAAGTATTAAACTTATTGAATGATGGGTTCTTAGAATTAAATCTTACTAATTGCATATCTAGAAACAACAATGATGATCTTGAATTTTAATAGTGTGCTTGATTTCATAGTACCATTTGACTTCAGCYACCATATATCATTTWTTTTTGTATTCACCAAGAAGAAGTTTGGTAATTTCATTAATA
The DNA here is from genome assembly GCA_000966675.3 of Picea glauca. NCBI lineage: Eukaryota > Viridiplantae > Streptophyta > Pinopsida > Pinales > Pinaceae > Picea > Picea glauca. The sequence continues at coordinate 83,522 of JZKD02S0865966.1, forward strand.
AAGTAAAAGTGCTCAAATAGAGGCMAAGSGATGGACAATTAATAAAATGTTTCCTTTTGGAGTAAAGGAATCAAGGAAGTAAAAGGGAAATAAAAAATCWGTTRCTCAACAAGGTTCAGATGAAATAATAACTTGTAGGGCRGGGCCCTGACTGCCACATCGTGAATTAGTGTTGYTATGTTCTATTTGCATTATGAATAGAATTGAATGTTGGTTTGAAACTGTCTAAATTTAATTTATGTTTCCATATAAKCCTGATGGGATCGACACAATGCATTGTCATATAATTTTTCAATGCTCGAGATTAGATCAAATTACTTGAGCCAATAGAATATTCAAGAAGTACGAGACTATAKAACCATGCAAACGAGAAGAGGTGTTAAATCCAAGAAAGAAGTAGCAACAAAGAATCCAAGGAATTYTTTTTAATACTAAATCCATAAAAAAARTTATATTGGGCAGTGTATATTTATCCATAGACATTGGAATGAGTTCTTTGCACCGAGGCATTGAAAATATTTGTCATAAATATAGGTACAAGAGCTACCAAAAAAAAAAAAAAACATGATACAATTATGTCTTGTTCCTCTAGTGGAACAACATGCAAGAGCCATCAAGATGCTCTTCAACATGYAGAMAAAAMTCATTACCATGATTTTTAGGAAGTCCTTGCAGTCTTTTCCTCRGAAGGTCAATGTTGGCTGTCACAATATAAATATATTGAAGAAGACCTGAGGCGACAAAGAAATAGGAGAGTCGTTCCGCAGTGGAATAATTMTTTGGCTTGAAGCAGGTCAACAACACTCCTACTCCTGACGCTRGSGACCTRGAGACATTGAAAGACACCACTGAATTGTACAAATAACATGGAAAAGGCCCTGGTGAGAAGAGTTTCCAATTTGMGACCACCACTATGAAKACAAYGACATTTTGAAACATCKCTCCAATGACCCACCCGAKTAAGAAAGMAACCTAAAATTATTCAAACGCATGAGGACATAAGAACCCATYCTCGCGGTAAAATTCATAGTTCTCAMAATTTTCCCATGAGGAAGAAGAGGAAAAATGTTGTAGGGAAAGTTAAATATCCTGAAACTAAAAGTGAGGACACACCAAGAGACCACCTCCTTAAAGTCGAATACTTCAGGGACACAACCTGCAAGAGAAATTCAAGAGGTCCAAATTGATTCGTGCTACGGGGGAGGGGAATAAGAGACCACTTTCTTACAATTAATGACCTCAGGGACATAGGCTGCATGAGAAATTCCAGAGGCCCAAATTAGTTCATTCTTGGAGGAAGGAGATGATTAGTAGTAATATTCCTTGCACTAGTGGGAGTTATGGTCCTGATCCCCTAAGACGTTTATTGTATATCTAGAGAATAGGAGATTGGTCCTATAATTGAATAATTATTTGGTTTGAAATATATCTCTGGGAGAATTAAGAGACCATTTCCTTACAGTGAAATACTTCTGCCTAGAAAGGAATAATTTGGAATTCCTACTCTTGAGCTACAAAGCGKCTATTGCATTCAATGTTGGTTTCTTTTTTGAAACCCCTTCCTTTGGTATTGTCAAGGCCACCATTKTCGAGCCAGGAAGTTCTCTTCATTATGGTTGATTTGAATTTGGGCACAGGATTCAGAAAAAMATTTTCATTTCCATCATCCATCGTTGTATCATCGYCCATCAGATCATCTTCTTCCATCTCGAAATCGACYGCATCAACCTCTGCACCATCCATCAAYGYAGGAGGGAAGGATGTCTGAGMAGGCRTTGTTKCCTTGGAATTATTTGGCTTGAAATATATCTCTTGATGCACCAAGGGACCATCTCCTTTTTTTCTTCTRGGAGGAGGGAGATGAGTATTAAAAATATGCCCTGGATCACTAGAACTTATGGTCATCATGCCTGGAGGTGTTTACTATATATGGATAGTAATGTTGCCATAATTTAACGAGAATGTCTGTTTTCTCCATATGATGTTTGAAATTAACATTTGGAAGGGATAATATAACCCTTCGCAAATCTTGGTTTAATGTGTATCAATGGGAGATCTCCTTGAGAATTTCATTGATCAATGACAATCTCTACGATTCTTGCATAATGCCTTGTTACCATTAAAGCTTAGTAATTGCATATTTTGAAAAAAGTGCAAAGGTTGTGGTGACGATGAAGAGAGATTAAGGGTTATAGATTTCGTGAAGCCACCAACCGAATGACGCATGATAGGGATTGCATGACTCTTTAAATGAACATTTGGAAAGAATAACACAACCCTCCGTAAATCTTGGTTTAATTCATATTAATGACAAATCTTCTCTAGCCTTTCAGACATCAATGACAATATTAAGGGTTTCTACATGATGAGATATTATGATTAAATATTAATAATTGCATATCTAGAAAGAAGTGAGAAGGTGGTAGGGATGGCGAAGAGCGATTAAGAATTGCACATTTCATCAACTCGCCAACCCGTGAAAGAGATTCCAAGAAATGACGAAGTATGGAAAGCGGTCAGACGGGCTTGAAAATAGGGTCACAAGTTATACTCGGGAGATGTGAGGGATCGATGGTCAAATTGTATGTCTCTAAACTTTTGACTAAAAAATGTGTAACAAGGAACAAGGCACAATGACAGATTTTGGTAGTCAATTTGTATATCGCGAAATTTCAGGTGTTGTTTGTAGGTCACGGAACAATGGAGGAGAAATGTTAAGAAAGCCTGTCTAGGAACGAGAGATGGAAATAATGGCCAATTATGCAATGTGGAAGTGGTTTTTCGGACTCATGATATAAAAGCATGATACATACTCAGAATAGGGCATATTGACAGACTTGGAAATAGGGCCACAAGTTCTACTCAAGAGGCGTGAGGGCCCAATGGTCAAATTGTATGTATCACAAATTTTGAGTGTAAAATATGTAACAAGGAACATGGGGCAATGACAGACTTCAACGGTCAATTTGTATATTGCAAAACTTCAGGTTTTGTATATAAAATCATGAGACATTTGGAAAACGACTAAGTAACCAAAAAGGGAATGTAAAGGAGAAAAATGAAGGGGAATTTGGTTAACAATTTGTAGACTGGGGAAGTTTGGGTGTTGTTTGTAGGCAGCAGAACAATGGAAATGCAATTTTAAGCCCTCCTACCCAGGAACCCATGAATCCATCAACCCACGCACCTAGACATTTTTTGAAAAACAACTAAGTAACTAGAAAGGGAAAGCAGAGGGAGAAAATAAAGGGGATGGCAATTTTCAGAAGCAGGAAATGGTGTTAAGAAAGCCCCATTAATGGTCTTAATAATAACTATGACATGCATTAAACAAGATTTTCAATCAAGGAATAGATAAAGCGAGCCATGCTTATAGTTTCTAGGATGTGTTTTCATAAGACAAGCATTGAAAAGACACACGGAAATCAATTTTGGGATGTTTAAGTAAAATTATTGTAGTATCAACTTCACCATTAGTATAACAACGACGAATTTGAATTTTAAGACAAATTTGAATTTTATTTTTCTATGGTTGATATGATAGTTCCATTGGACTTCACATATCATATATCCTTTTATTTCAAAATATTTATGAAGATGAATTTTGGTAACTTCATCGATCAAGTAAAAGTGCTAAAACGAGCCACATACTACATTTGCGTCAGAGAGCTTATATTAAAAGGAAAATCAGGCCCTGTATATTCTTTAAGATCATAGAAAAACTGCCAAGATCCTGAATGTATCATTAATTTATAAATGATACATCGTCGCAATTTTCAAATGAACGACACTTTTATTCTTTGCACCTTTTTACACACTTATTTTCTTTTTGTTTTCACGACTGTAAGCGTGAAAACATTGGTCTTTCAAAGCCGCATTAGGATCACTATGTGAACTGTCATTATGTTTCTTGTCAGTATGCCTATTGCGTTTACATTTTGTTTATCGCTGTGCAATTTTCAAAATCCCTTTCGATCTGTACTCATTGGACATTATTGGGTTGATTTTGTGACTTTGTCTCGCTAAGTTTGTAATGAATTGGCATATCGATTTATGTGTTTTGATCTATTTGATCATTGGTTTCATGAAAATATGTCGATGTTATGATTAAACCCTTGATATATTTCATTTGGTATGACACCTAGTTTCAAACATATTTKCACAWTGGTTAAAMTATTGATATCAKTTGATACATTGGTGCATGGTTAAATATTTGATTTTGGTTTCAAATTGAATAATTGATGGTTTAAAACTTTGGCACAACGTTGATTGCGCGTTGGTTTATACACTTACCATTTGATTCATTGGTCGACCGAGTGACATGACTGTTGAGTTATGTTATAATGGGTAGAACAACTATAAGTCGTCATTTGTACTTTGGCAATAAATATTATGCATGGCTGATGAACTCCACCACCTTCGCATGATGGCATTTATGCCTATCCCTTATTCACTGTTTACCTCTGTTAGCTCGGATAGCCCGACATGCATTTTACCCCTGTGTGTGCTATGACCCAAACCCTGAGCTTACCGTGTGCTCGACTCCATGGCACCAATCGTGCGAATCGAGCCAAATGGCAACCAAGCCTTGTTAATGTTTGACAATGCCCGGAAAGACTTGGAGGCTAATGGTTGGCTCACCTTTGTGCAGAGATTTGAGGGTTTTAACTTATTTGTGGAACAATAGTTATCTCTCACTTTCGATGGCTGTAGAGCCAAGGTGGGGGACATCCAGTTGGAAATCGATGAGGGATTTATCAGTTCTGCTACAGGGTTACCTACCACAGGCTAGCGTTGGTTCAAAAATTTGAAAGTAGAAGAGGTTCCATGGCCGCTGTTGTTTCTCTCGCGCAAAGTAACCTCTTGTGACAGAGGTATGCCCATATCTATGCTTAAACCACAATGGCACGACCTTTTGATAGTAGTCAAATAGTTCATCGATACAGACTCATTTTTCTCTATCACCCGAGGTTGCTAATGAGTTTTATAGGGTATCCATTGAACATGCCTTTCTATTTTCAGCGCAGCTTATATAAAATATCGAAAAGGTTTAAAAAGGAGAAGGCTGACAATAGCCTATTCCACCATGGGATTATTAAACTTATCATTGTTTATCACTTGAGTTTACATGGTGATAGTTGGAGATCTTTCGTCGCTCGACATGGTTTCGATGACATGGACCCTATACAGGTTGATAAGTCTATGGTAAATGAAACCAAGGCCGGGCCACCCGTGCCCTTCCATATCCTGCCCGCTCCTAAGCCTTCGGTCGACCCTTCTATTGAATTACCAGACGTTGGAACTGAGAAGGCCGAGGCTATTAAAAAGCCTGTAAGCAAAAATCCCAAGGCAAACCCTACTGCTAATGCCAGGGGTAAAAAGAACGCTCGACTTATTTCAAGGATGGCTAGAAACAAACCCAAACCCTGTGCTGATTTAAAGCCTATAATCCTTAGTGAGGATTCAGATTCTGATGTAGAACGTTTTCTAGCCAGTGAGTATCCTTACTCACGGGGTTTATGCCCCGAACCACCTTATGATTTCATGACAAATCTTCCTCCCTGCCTAAGGAACAATCCCAACTACCCTGGTATCAAATTGCCTAGCGAAACCCTCAACAATACGTCCAAACCCTCGCCTGCTCTTTCAAAACCCACATAGTCGTCATGTGACCAATGTGAGTTATGGTTGGAACGATACTACATTGACGTTCCCCTACTTCAATCGAAAATTCAATTGCTGGAAAGTCAAGTTGCAGTATTGACCAGCCAAAGAGACTAGCTCCAAGCAACTGATAAAAAGAAGAAGACAACTGGCTCCATCCTTTTCAAGAATGTTGAATCGGCCACAGCCGTTATCAACTCCAAATTGTCGTGATCCAGCCATATAGGTATGAATTTTGATATCGTTTTAGTTTTGTGAATGATCAAGGTTAATATAATGATTTGAATTCTGTTTTCAAATAGCCCTGTCTCTCATTCAAATGCCTCTATCATTCGGTGTTCATCCTGTACATTGTTTTGCTTTGCTAAAAATAAATGGAGCTTCATTTTGATACATGATTTGATCATTCCTAGTTTAGTCACCGGTAAATTTTTATCAGGATTTGAATGGTTTTCGATCAGATTTGATTTGATTGAGTTAACGAAATTGATGGTTTGCTTTCAAAAAGAAGTTCTTCATGCACAATTTAGAATACGATTACGTTTGGATTTGATTTCGTTATGATTCATATGTTGTGATTGGAAAACGATTTCAATAATTTTGGTGGTTACGATCTTGTAATATGATTGTCAAGTAATCTTCTAAGAATAAGAATACAACTCTATTCGGTTTCAATTTGGAAGGAACTGCTCTGTTTTGTATGAAAACAATGCTCTCAGTTAAGCCTATGCAAATGCCCCCGAATCGTGGAATGGTTTTGATTCGTAATGATTATGTTAAAACCTTTTCTGTTCGATTCGCTTTTAGTCTGATTGGATTATCCCATATCTTGAGCTAGCAAGATTGTTTTATGAGATGGATTCGTGTTTTAATTACTGCTCTATTTGATTTGTAAAAACAAATTGATCAACATTCGTTATTTTTTCCGAATCCGATTATAATTCATTGTCAAATGAACGATTTTGATCAAAGTCAATCAATCTTGCTTGCCCAATTTGTAATAACGAATTACGAATTCTATTACCAGTCAATCGATCATGTTATGATTTTATTTGAATTGATTTCCACGCCAGTTTGAATTGATCTATTTGTGGCATGAATCGTTTGCTGTGTCAACACAGTTATAACGATTTGAAAATGATCTTGTCGAATTCATATCTCCCGTTGATAAGGCAGCGTAACAATTGCTTGTGATTTGTTTTGATTATGTTGAATTCGATTTGATATGAAACGATTGCATTGTTGTTCCATATAATTTTGTCACCCGACTTTGTGGTAACAAACCAAACAGAGTATGCCTATCTCTGTAGTCATTTAATTGATTTGGATCTTGTTTGATTTCAAATGATATAACAACTTCAAATTGAATGATTCCTTTTCAAGCCACTATTGGATGTTAATTGAATTTGATTTTTTTTATTTTTTTTTTAAGATTTTTAATCGATTTTGATGTTGATTCTGTGTCTTATTTAGACCAGCTACAGAATCGCAAGATTCTGTATCTAGTCTATAGGATTAGATTTTTATCATTTTGTTAATAAAGAATCCTTCTAACTTGTTCGTTTTTTTCCCTTCTCAGGTAAATTCGAATTGAATGGGACATGTTGGACAGGCTAGGGGAATATTTGTGTATTTTAGTTTTACTTTAGATTCCTAGTTTAGTTAAACTTGGGATATCTTCCGAGATTTTATGTAAACAGTTTGATAACTTCCASAGGGAGGTTTTACCTTGTGGAAAAACTTATAAATACTTATTATTTTTGTAATAAGGATCATCCTCACTTGTGGGAGAACCAGGATTATGGATTTCTAATACAAATTGAGAGAGAAGTTGATGTTCTGCTACAACTTTCGCTTTCATAATATCAATCTTTTGTTTCATGTTTATGCATATCAATTGCATTTTATTAGTGACTACTTTAGCTATCATGGTCTTTTGCAGAATGATATGATTGAATTAATGTGATCCATTCCTGATTTCTTTCACTAATTTAAAGAATACAACAATTACTTAGTTCATC
>JZKD02S0865966.1:114229-130251 GCA_000966675.3 Picea glauca
CGGTTGGAGGGGCTTCAAAATAAGGTTACAAGGGATACTCAAGAGAGGTGAGCGCCCAACGGTCAACTTGTATGTCTCGACAATTTTGAGTGAAAAACACGTAAAACAGAAGAGGGCATGATGGGGTAGTCCAACGATCAGTTTGTATATCGTGGAATTCTGAGTGTTATTTTTTGGACAAGTTGTGTAGGCATAGTCAGTGTGACTGTATCCTCGAGGATTTTAGTCAACAATGAAAAATTTTACGGTTTCAGCATGGTGAGTTGTTAGCATTAATCCTCAGTTATTGGATAATTGGAAAGAAGTGAGAAGGTGGCGGGCACATGAAACATCAACTAAGAATCAAATATTTCATGAACCCACCAACCCGACAATCTATGAAAGAGATTCCAAGAAATGGCCAAGTATGGAAAGAGGATGGACGAGCTTCAAAATGGGGTGACAATAGTTGTCCAGGAGACGTGAGGAACCAACAATCAAATTGTAGGTCTCATAATTTTTGAGTGAAAACTGTCTAACATGGAAGAGGGTATGATGTGGGAGTTTGACAGTAAAGTTTTATATCGCATAAGTCCGGGTGTTGTTTATAGGTCACAGAACAATGGAAGTGAAATCTAGAGCTCACCTTCCCGAGAATCCACGACAAAAAAAGTGGCTAGGTATGGAATGGGGAAGCGATCGGTCAGAGTTGCGATTTAAAAGCACGAGTGCTAATGTGAACCCATGATTCTACCAACCCATGCAATTAGACACTTTCGGAAAAATGACTAAGTATCCAGAAAGAGAAAGTAGAAGGGAAAAAGAAATGAGAATTTGGTTAATTATAGAAGAGGGAAAAGAAGGGATAATACATTCAAATATGTAATAGATATCCCATTTCCTATCAAGATATTTTCAGTGTGTTTCTGGAGAAGTTGTATACTTATTTCATATACTTGGAAATAAGTGTCAAGGTGGCAGGCATAGAAAACAACATCTAGGAGTTAGAAATTTCCTGAAACCACCAACCCGATAAGCCGCGAAAGAGATTCCAAAAAATGGCCAAGTGGTAAAAGTGGTTGGATGGGCTTCAAAATAGGGTGACAAGGGTTCCCGAGTAGACATGAGGCCCCGATGGTCAAATTGTATGTCTCAAAAAGTTTGAGTGCAAAATGTGTAACAAGGAGGAGGGGATGATGTGGGAGTCTAGAAGTCAATTTGTATATCGTGGAAGCCCAGGTGATATTTGCAGGTCAAAGAACAATGGAAGTGAAATTTAGAGACCCCCTGTGTGGGAACCAGCGATCGAAAAAGTGGCTAGGTATGGAAAGGGGAAGCGCTCTGTCAGAATCATGATATAAAATAATGAATGAAAATGTGAACCCCTGAGTCTACCAACCCGTGCAGCAAGACATTTTTGGAAAAATGACCAAGTAACTAGAAAGAGAAAGTACATGGGAAAAATCAAGGGGAATTTGGTTAAGTATAAAAGAGGGAAAAGAGGGGGATAAAAGAGAGTGGGAAAATATAAAAGTGAAGGGCAATTTTCGTAAGTGGGAATTGGTCTCAAAAAATCCCCATTGTTGCAAAACCATTCTTTTGTAGTCCAATATTTTATCCACTTACTCGTTTTCTATTGTGCTTGTACCATTAAAAAGGGTGTGAGCAAATGCTTTGTTGAAGATTTGTTTTTATTGAAAATTGTCGGAGTAATTGTGTTCTTCATACATTCTTCAATGACTTTGACATATTATCTTAAGTATTAAACTTCTTGGATGATGGGTTCTTAGAATTTAAGCCTACTAATTGCATATCTAGAAACAACAATGACGATCTTGAATTTTAATACTGTGGTTGATTTCATAGTACCCTTTGACTTCAGCCACCATATATCATTTTTTTTGTATTCGTGAAGAAGAAGTTTGGTAATTTCATTAATAAATTAAAAGTGCTCAAATAGAGGCTAGGGGATGGACAACTAAAAAAATTTCTCCTTTTGGAGTAAAGGAATCAAGGAAGTGAAAGGGAAATAAGAAATCATTTTCTCAACAAGGTTGAGATGAAAACACAACTTGTAGGGTGGGGCCCTAAATGTCACATTGTGAATTAGTGTTGGTATGTTCTATCTGCATTATGAATAGAATTGAATGTTGGTTTGAAACTTTCTGAAATTAATTTATGTTTCCATAGAAGGTTGATGGGATCGACACAATGCATTGTCATATAATTGTTCAATGCTCCAGATTAGATCGAATTACTTGAGTCAATAGAATATTCAAGAAGTATGAGACTATTGAACCATGCAAACAAGAAGAGGTGTTAAATCCAAGAAAGAAGAAGCAACAAAGACTCCAAGAATTTTTTTTTAATACTAAATCCATAAAAAAAGTTATTGGGCAGTGTATATTTATCCATAGACATTGGAATGAGTTCTTTGCACCAAAGCATTGAAAATATTAGTCATAAATATAAGTACAAGAGCTACCAAAAAGAAAAAAAGAAACATAATACAATTATGTGTTGTTCCTCTAGTGGAAAAACATGCAAGAGCCATCAAGATGCTCTTCAACATGCATACAAAACTCATTACCATGATTTTTAGGAAGTCCTTGCAGTATTTTCCTCAGAAGGTCATTGTTGGGTGTCGCAATCTAAATATCTTGAAGAAGACCTTAGGTGACAAAGAAACAAGAGTAACATTACACAGTGGAATAATTCTTTGTCTTGAAGAAGGTCAACAACACTCCTACTCTTGAAACTGGCGACCTGAAGACATTGAAAGGCACCACTGAATTGTACAAATAACAAGGAAAAGGCCCTCGTGAGAAGACTTTCCAATTTGTGGCCACCACTGCAAAGAGAACGACATTTTGGAACATCGCTCCAATGAACCACCCAAGTAATAAATCAATCCAAAATTATTCAAATGCATGAGAACATAAGAATCCATCCTCACGGTAAATTTCATAGTTCTCACAACATTTCCATGAGGAAGAAGAGGAAAAATGTTGTAGGGCAAGCAAAATATCCTGAAACTGAAAGTGAGGACACACCAAGAGACCACCTCCTTATAGTCGTATACTTCAGGGACACAACCTGCATGAGAAATTCGAGAGGTTCAAATTGATTCGTGCTAGGTGGGAGAGGACTAAGAGACCCCCTTCTTATAGGCAATGACCTCAGGGACATAGGTTGCACGAGCAACTCCAGAGGCCCAAATTAGTTCATTCTTGGAGGAAGGATATGATTAGAAGTAATATTCCTTGCACTAGTGGGAGTTATGGTCCTCATCCCCTAAGAAGTTTATTGTATATATAGAGAATAGGAGATTGGTCCTATAATTAAAAAATTATTTGTCTTGAAATATATATCTAGGAGAATTAAGAGACCATTTCCTTACAGTGAAAGACTTCCTCCTAGAAAGGAATAATTTGGGCCTCTAGAATTCCTACTCTTGAGCTACAAAGCGGCTATTTCATTCAATGTCGGTTTCTTTTCTGAAACCCCTTACTTTGGTCTTGCCAAGGCCACCATTGTCGAGCCAAGAAGTGCTCTTCATTATGGTTGATTTCAATTTGGGCATAGGATTCAGAAAAACATTTGCATTTCCATCATCCATCATTGTATCATCGTCCATCAGATCATCTTCTTCCGACTCAAAATTGACCGCATCAACCTCTGCTCCATCCATCAATGCGGGAGGCAAGGATGTCTAAGCAGGCATGGTTTCCTTGGAATTCTTTGTCTTGAAATATATCTCTTGATGCACCGAGGGAACATCTCCTTTTTTGCTTCTGAGATGAGGGAGATGAGTATTAAGAATATGCCCTGGAGCACTAGAACTTATGGTCATCATGCCTGGAGGTGTTTACTATATCTAGATAGAAATGTTTCCATAATTTAATGAGAATGTATGTTTTCTCCATATGATGTTTGAAATGAACATTCAGAAGGGATAATACAACCCTCCAAAAATCTTGGTTTAATGTATATCAATGGGAGATCTCCTTGAGAATTTTGTTGATCAATGATAAACTCTACGGTTCTTGCATAATGACTTGTTACCATTAAAGCTTAGTAATTGCATATTTAGAAATTTTTGAAGGTGGAGGTGATGACAAAGAGAGATTACAGATTATAGATTTTGTGAAGCCACCAACTGGACGATGCACGATAGAGATTACATGATTCTTGAAATGAACGTTTGGAAAGGATAACACAACCCTCCGCAAATATTGGTTTAATTCATATTAATGACAGATCTTCTCTATCCTTTCAGACATTAATGACAATATTAAGGGTTCCTACACTATGAGATATTAGCATTAAATATTAATAATTGCATATCTAGAAAGAAGTGCATATTTGGCGGGGATGGCGAAGAGAGATTAAGAATTGCACATTTCATCAACCTGACAACCCGCAAAAGTGATTCCAAGAAATGACAAAGTATGGAAAGCGGTTGGACTGGATTCAAAACAATGTCACAAGTTATACTCGGGACCTCTGAGGGGTCGATGGTCAAATTGTATGTCTTTGAACTTTTGACTGAAAAATGTGTAACATGGAACAAGGCATAATGACAGATTTCGGTAGTCAATTTGTATATCACAAAATTTTGGGTATTGTTTGTAGGTTGCAGAACAATGGAAGAGAAATGTTAAGCAAGACTGTCCAGGAACGAGAGATGGAAATAATGGCCAAGTATGCAATGTGGAAGTGGTTGGTCGGAATCGTGATATAAAAGCATGAGACATATTAAGAATAGGGCATATTGATAGGATTGGAAATAGGGCCACAAGTTCTACTCAGGAGACATGAGGGCCCGATGGTCAAATTGTATGTATCCCAAATTTTGAGTGAAAAATGTGTAACAAGGAATAGGGGACAATGACATACTTCGATGGTCAATTTGTATATTGCAAAACTTAGGGTGTTGTATATAAAATCACGAGACATTCGAAAAACAACTAAGTAACCAGAAAGGGAAAGTAAAGGAGAAAAATAAAGGGGAATTCAATTGACAATTTGTATATCGGGGAAGTCTGGGTGTTGTTTGCAGGCAACGAAACAATGGAATCGCAATGTTGAGCCTACCTACCCAGCAACCCATGAATCCATCAACCCATGCACTTATACATTTTTCGAAAAATGACTAAGTAACCAGAAATGGAAAGCAGAGGGTGAAAATAAAGGGGATGGAAATTTTCGGAAGCGGGAATTGGTGTTAAGAAAGCCCCATTAATGGTCTTAATAGTAGCTATGAAGTGCATTAAATAAGTGAACAATATATTCAATCAAGGAATAGATAAAGTGATCCATTCTTATAGTTTCTAGGATGTGTTTTCATAAGACAAGCATTGACAAGCCATAGGAAAATCAATTTTGGGATGTTTAATTAAAATTATTGTACTATCAACTTCACCATAAGTATAACAATGACGAATTTTAATTTTAATTTTTTTTGGTTGATATGATAGTTCCAATGGAATTCACAAAGCATATATCCTTTTATTGCAAAATATTTCTGAAGATGAATTTTGGTAACTTCATCGATCAAGTAAAAGTGCTAAAATGAGTTACATACTACATTTGCATCAGAGAGATTATTTTAAAAGGAAACGCAGGTCATGTATATTCTTTAAGATCATAGAAAAACCACCAATATCCTGAATGTATCATTAATTTTCTAGAATGAAGCATACAACCAAGAGCCAAGTAAACACCAAATGTATTGAAAGTCAAGGCAAAAGGAAACACATGAACACAGAAGGTTCCAAATGAGATCCTAGAAGGGTCCATAAAGCAGTACACATCGACCTATGCATAAAACAATTTGATATAAAAAAAACACAGGTGGAATTGGTTTTCTCTTACATGTGATATATGTTCCCATGAGAAAATAACCGAGCCCATGAGAACCCTGAAATAGAATAGGAAAGCACATGAACAAAATTCTTCCAAACAAAAGAAAGCACAAAACCAACATAGATTATGCATTGTATCCCAACTATAACCAAACCCCCAAATGGGCACCAAGAAACTTGTCGATTACTATTTTACCATGAAGGAAGATCATTATGGACATTTGTTTCTGATAGTGCCATGTTTTATCACTACTAGTTTTAACAATGCCAAATTTCCAATATTATTGGAAATGTATGATGGTTTTGTTTAGAGGAGAAAGTCATTTTGACGGTTCAAAGGATGGGCCTGATTCATTCACAGTTGGATACTTTGTATGGGATTTGTCCTCATGATTCCCATTTCTAGACTGAACAATGTTATGCACTTCCTATTCAATTTTCCATGGCACTGCAAAATTCTATTCATATCCTCATTGTGTGGCATGGATAAATACACATGAGATTGTTTCGTTTCCTACCAACACTTGATATGATTTTTTTGAATTTTTTTTTCAATCGATATGTAGTATTTCATTGTCCTCATTTAAGGTAAATTTTCTATGGACTTGAAAGTCACACAACATGTAGACATTGTTTTCCTTTTTCTATAGGTATACTTCATATGGAAATTTTGCTAACCCAGGAAACACATCTTGTAACATAGGTTGTCTAATTGTACAATGTACGATTGTGTTGTTGACGGTTCAGATGGAAGCATTGAGGAAATGCCTATATATGTAAGCGAATATTTTACTGCATCGTAGACAATCAATTGTACCATCATTTTTGAAAGCAGAGGCAAAAGTAGGAGAGTTGCATTTGGCATACACAAGATTGAAGGGGGTCGAGTACGCATTCTTTGCAACCAAAAACCCTCAACCTAGGCACATGAGCATATAATTTAATATATTGAACAATACAATCTACAACTGCACAAAAAAAAAGTTGCAGAAAATTGGTGAAGGAAATTTGTATGAGCAAAGTGAGGATGAAATTGTAGATGTATACACACAACAGTTGTTGAGCTAGTTAGTTTCTTGAGATCATGTACTATGTCTGTTCTCAATTCTGTTACAAATGTTTCTTGGGTTGTGCAGAAGATCCTTTCTTGAACATCTCTTTTCTTTGTTATATTTTTGAAGAGGATAAGTGGAAATTTTCCTTTATGCAATTGTTGTTCCATTGAGGAAAACAAGTATGAATAGGTGTCGAACAATTGCAGCTGCAACATGGAACATTGCAATAATTGTGTAACATATCTGAGATACATGGACATGTGAAACTAAAGGAGAAAACTGGATATGTAGAACGGTACCATTTCCTTGTCGTTGTCTGACTCTCCATCTTTTATATAGAGAATGTGTTGCGAGCCACATTTTCTCGCGAGTATGACAGTTTTACCAATGGTTATGATTGGGTAAGTGTCGTTTCTCTATGGAAGTTGGTTGATTGTTGTGTCCGGTACAAAACAATATTCTGAACAAATCCCGAGAATTTTTTCCATGACACTTGTTTCGTTGAGCGATATAATCCGATCACAATCACCACGGTCATATACTGTTTTGGGCAATATATTAAAATTTGTAATGGATATCCCATCACCTAGAAATATCTTTTCTGCATGTTTCAGGACAATTTGTGTAGGGATAGTCAGTGTGACTGTCATTAGGGCTTCGTTGTATGTCATTTTAGCATGCATAATGGATCTAGTTTTGTTTTCCTTATCCAAGTAGGTGCTATAGATTATCATTATGTTCCTGAAGAACACTTGTCTAGTTCAACAGATGTTCAATCCCTCTATTGATAGTATTTTGGGTATTATATGTTTAGACCTCGTGACATTTTTTGAACCAGAAAAGTAATGTAAATGGAAGTCCAGATTATTTTTTGTTTTTTGTTTTTCCTGGCATAAATGTACAAGTAGACACACAACTTAGATGAAGTATGGAGGCCAGATATTTTCAACCGGATCTCTTAGTCTGCGGAAATTTCACTATGTTTGGTGTCTCACTTTCTGTCGTTGATACTTCTTGTGAACTACAAAGTATGTGTTTCATATGACATACACATATATATCATGTCATAGATGAATAAATATCTCAAGATATTTGTTTTCTAAACATATCAGGAACACAATGTATGAATCATTACCTTTGGCCTTGTCATTCTGTTGATGTTTGCGATGATTGACTGTTCATGGCCATGTCACTAGTCCAAATTTTTATGATGCAATCATGTGTAGATGAACATCAAAAGGACAAAATAAGAATATGAATTGTATATTGTCCATAATTATTCTAAATTTCACATACAGGATCTAAGGAGATCGAATACGAAATAGGGTGTCAAGGGATACTCAGGAAACATGAGGACCCGACGATCAAATTGTATGCCTCGGATTTTTTGATTGCAAAAATATGTAACAGGGAACATGGCATGATGGGGGGTACAATGACCAATATGTATATCATGAAACCTCTGAAACTAGAGGTGCAATCTTGAGTCCACCAGCCCAGTAAACCGTGATTGAAAAAGTGGCTAAATATGGAATGAGGAGACCGTTAGTAGGAGTCATGATATAGAAGAATGAGTATAAATGTGAAACAATGAGTCTTCCAATATGTGCACCTACACATTTTTGGAAAGACGACTAAGAAAAGCAACCAAAAAGAGAAATTATAGGAGAAAAACAAAGGGAAATTGGGCTAAGTATAGAAGAGGGAAAAAAAAGGGATAATAGAAAGTGGGAAAATAGAAATGGGGAGGGAAATGTTTGGAAGAGAGAAGTCTCAACAAAGGCCCATTGTTTCCAAATCATCATTTTCTAGTCCAATATTATATGCACCTAATCGTTTTGTGTGTTTGATTTACTATCACAATTGGTATACCTTTTCGAAGATTGTACTTCAGCCCCCTATGTTGTGGCATATAAGAATTCATCTTCTTGTCCAAATAATATGTTTCTTTCAATGTAGCAACACATCAAATATAGTGGACATGAATGTAAGTTAGTATGTAGAAATACATGCAAAAAAATAAATATAGTTCTATTTATTTCAATTTAGCAGCACATAGAATACAATTCACATGAGGAAAAGTTACTCTGTAGGAAGATACGTAGTATATACATATAGTAAATCAAGTGCAAAGCAGTAGAACAAGTAGAACAAATATATACAGAATAAATGAAATAATAAAGAATGGAATATGAAATAAGAGTAGAAGCATGCACCTTTGTACCTCCTCTTCTACATTTGTGGCAAAGAGTTCCTCGTCTTCTCCAGTTATTCTATTTGTTTAAATGTAGAAATGTAGAAAAATACAATGGGCATGAAGGTAAATTAGTATGCATGAAGACATGTAAAAAAATAAATAGAGTTCGATTTATTTCAATGTAGCAACACAGAGAATACAATTGACATGAAGATAAGTTATTATGTAGGAAGATACGCAATATCTATATACAATAAATTAGGTTCAAACTAGTAGAACACATATACATACAATAAATGAAATACAAAACAATGGAATATGAAATAAGAGTACAATCATGCACCTTTGTATCTCCTCTTCTACATTTGTGGTAAAGAGTCCTTCATCTTCTCCATTTATTCTATTCGTTTCAATGTGGGAACGCACATAATACAATGAACATGCATGGAAGTTGGTATGCAGGGGAGAACAAGTAATGTGTACATACAATAAATGAGAATCAAAGGAATAGAATAAAAGATATTTAGAAACATGAACCTTTTCTTTTCTTGATCCATGGTTGTAATTATATATAATTTTTCCTATCCAAAATATATTACAAGCCAAAAAAAATTAAGAAATCACATG
This sequence comes from Picea glauca, assembly GCA_000966675.3. Classification (NCBI taxonomy): domain Eukaryota; kingdom Viridiplantae; phylum Streptophyta; class Pinopsida; order Pinales; family Pinaceae; genus Picea; species Picea glauca. Next base: position 123,955 of record JZKD02S0865966.1, read on the forward strand.
GTCATAGCTGAATGATTTTGGCTTTGTGCAACAAATTATCCAGATATGATTTGAGACATGAAAATATAATTTTGCAATATCTTTGATGTATATTTCATATTTCAAGTACAATACAAATTGTAGCGTGGCCAGACCAGTCTTTGTATATGGTAAAGAGGTTGTATTGCGATCTAGGCACACTTCTCCATATATGGTTAATAAGTGCATTTTGCACATGTTTTATCTTAACCAAAAGAAAATGAACATTGTAATTGCACATGTAGTTGTCCAATTATTTGTTATGCCACTATTTTGTACCATGTCAACACTGAAGAATCCTAGAATAATAATGGTTTCATCCAAATGTAAATGGTGTGATGCATTTTAGAACATATTCATTATGTTAGCAATGTTGCACACGAAGCGACATAGAAATTGAATATTGCAATTTGCAATCCATGGAACACCACTCTTGCTAGCACCATCTCAGTATTTTTTTCTTCTACAAGAACATTTTTCAAAGGCATGTAGGTGTGGTTCAGAGTTAGGAGAAAACATTGGAGCAAAATTTAAGAGAAAGATGGAAGGATATGGTAATTTTGTGCAATTTAGTTGCAGCCTATGCACAGTTGTATCATACATATACCTTCTACACCTACATGCAGTTTTCTTCTACAATAACATCATGCAATGGAAACAAGCTTGACATTGTATTTTTCATTCGAAAGACATAGGTTCGATTCTCGTACAGGATAGGCAAGCATGAGATAGGCATTATATTTCGACTTCGTCACACACAACAAAGGACAAAAATTTGCAATGATAGAAAAAATAACAGTCATAGTTGTGCACATGATATTGGCATTGACATGGTGTAGAGTCCCGAGAAAAAACATGAGGAAAATTGAAAAGAAAGAGAAAAAGATATGCAAACCTTTATACAAAGTCTGCAGGAAAAGAACAATGAATAAATACTTAAACATTCTTACTTGCAAAATGAAAACAATGAATAGTAAACAATGAACATGAATGAAAGTATACTATTGAAACTTACTCGTTAATGATGAAATACAGAACCAAAGGTCCACTTGCGTGTGCAGGACTTGAACACAACAAAGTGAGCAAAATAGCTCCAATTGTTGGCGCAGGACCCCAACCTTGCAAAGATGAAAAAAACAAAAGAAAACAACAAGCAACAAATTATCCAGAAAGCACGAATAGGGCCAACTGTAGCCGCAGGACCTTAAACTCCCAAACTTGAACCAAACAACAAAAAGTAGCAACCGACGAACCAATGAACTAGTTAACAAGCAACAACCATTGAACCAATAAACAACATATGTATCTTCAATAATTACCAAATTGCATGCCAAGAACAGAAGAAATCTGAAACATATGATGACCATGCTAGTAGAATTAATTAAGCATTCTTACTTGAAACTGCAAACAATAAACATAAAATAAATAATACAAATGAAATTATGGCATCCAAACTTACTCAGTAGCGATGAATGACAGACGCGCAGGTCGAGTTGCAGGTGCAGGACTTGAACCACACAAAGTAAAAAAAATAGCTCCAACTGCGGATGCAGGACCCCAATCCTACAAAGTTGAAGAAAACAAAAGAAAGAAGCAAGCACCAACAACTCCAACTGTAGGTGCAGGTCCTCAACCTTGCAAAGTTTAACCAAACAACAAGAAGAAACAACCGACAAACCAACAAACCAACGAACAAGAAGCAACAAACGAACCAGTAAACACTATATGTATCTTCAACGATGACTAAATTGTATTCCAAGCATAGAAGAAGTATGAAACATATGATGTCTATGCAACTGACGATGGACAACAATATTGTCCAAATTCACTACAACATTGTATAAAAAATTAGAGGAAAAAATTACTGTGAGAATCCTATTTAGGTAAACATTTGAGTCTGTTGGGATGTTTAAGGCCCTCGCGATATGAAAAGTTGAAGCAAACAAAAGCAAGCAACAAGCACCAACAAATCCAACTGTAGGTCCAGGTCCTCAACCTTACAAAGTTGAACCAAACAACAACAAGCAGCCACCGAACCAATAAACAATATATGTATCTTAAATGATGACTAAATTACATTCCAAGCATAGAAGAAGTATGAAACATATGTTGGCTATGCAATTGACAGTGGACAACAATATTGTCCAAATTCACTGCAACATTGTATGGAAAAATTCAAGGAAAAAATTATTGTGAGAAGACTATTTAGGTAAACATTTAAGATTGTCAGGTTGTTTAAGGTGCTCTCTCTATGCAAACATTTAAGTTGTCAGGCCTGTTTAAGGGCCTCGTTCTATGTAAAAATTTAAGCTGTCATGCCTATTCAAGTACCTGAAAAAGAGTGTCAATGCTCTAAACCTTCGGTATGTAAACATTTCAATACAAATAGAAATAATAAAAACATTAAAAAACAACGTTGATGCTTGGAACTTTTAGTATGTAAACATTATAGTAAAAATTTACTAAAAATTAAAAAAGAGCATCTAAGCTCAAAACTTTGGATATCGAAACATTTACAACATTGCGAACAACAAATCTTGCAATAATACCTCCAATCTATTCTCCAATGAGAACGATAACATATAAGGTTTTTTTTATTATATAAAAAATAATATTTTTACTTCTATAGTTCAAACAATATAGATGATGCGAAAATTTATAGTGAAAGGACATATTAATATGAACTCAATGAATTATTGATCGCTATAGTCCCTCAACGCCTTCAGTAGGAACTAATAACTATATTTTTTAATGGGAGAAAATTTGTAAAGTCTCGTGTTCAAAAAATTCTAAACTTTGTTTTGACCAAAGAATTCAAAAATATCATAACTCCCGTTCTCGCAAAATTTTAATATTTCTTTTTCCAAAATATTTCATCAGAAACAAATAATTCTACATCACTCATCAAAACACTTGAATCATATGCAAGGAGGGATAACTCATCAAAAAATATTTGTAAATAGATACTAAAAGGGAAGCCCTAAAATTCTTTTGAAGCTTTTAGAGGAAGTTTTCCCTAAAAATGTGCCGCAACGTTAGCGTCTAGTTATAACATAATTGTTCGATTTGTTTTATTTATGTGAATATAAAATCAATACTAATTATAAAATTTTAGTGTTAAGAAAAAAAATATATCTCCATCTCATTCCAGTAAATTTTCCACTACATTACTCTGCCAAGCACGTTTAAGGTTCTCCCCTTTTTCGGTATCGATTTCAAGGATCTACCTAGTGTTGGGTAGCGGAAGAAAAACATAGCATAAAACCAAAGCATAAGAAAGCAAGATTAAACATGCATTAAACTAAGCACGACAACCACACAATTGACACAATGATTTATGTGGAAACCCAAATCGGGAAAAAACCACGGGCAATGATTATCGATCTTCTTCTTATTCAAGGGAGAATTACAATAGCCAATCTCATGAATACAACAATCCTCTCCTCACACAATGTACTCACTTGCACTCGCATTGTCCTCCACCTCTATGAGTATTCTCACATATATAACATGTATCACTCAGTTACACAGACTGATCATGAATAGATTACATAGTCACATGAACAATACATAAATATATTGCATGAATGTGCATCTGCATGTGCATGTGACAGGATGATGAAATTCGTTCGCATGTTTCTAGCAACATCCACCTTGAAAACAATTTACCTGATATATCATGCCCTTAATTAATTCATCCATCACCTTTCCTACAAGAGAAGCCAACCACCATTATAGCTACACAACTTCTCTAACAATACTGTTACTTAAACATGCCTGTATGATTCACTCCAGCATGGACAATTCTGTTTCCATCAGTAACATATCTAATATACCGATGAACTTGTCTAAATCTCATGAACCATAACCACAGACCAAATCATTGCAACCATTGTAGGTGATACTTGTGCTTCTGTGTTTGAAGCATCCATTCCCATGCTCCTGACCTGTTGTTTCCATGTGTCTATTGAAAACAACAACTCCAAGTGAAATTTTCACCATTTATCCATCACAATCATCAAACTTCCTACTATCATATAATAATCGAGACATATAACCCTTTTCTTCTTCATCAATTATGACATAAACCTGAAGAGAATTTACAATGAAAAGTCAAAGGGATTTTACCAGTTTCACATTATTCATACTAAATTTCCTAAGTATATTCACCACATAATTCTATTGTGATAACGAAGATTACCATATTTATTTTCTCTGTGTATTTCCATGCCCAATATTTAATTTTTTTCTCCCAAATTCTTCATAACAAATGTCCTAACCAACTGAGTGTTAGAAAAACAAGACCGTGGAGCAATAAAATAAAACAAATGTAGAAACAAAACATAGAAGATACAAAATACAATAGAGACATAGATGTACGTGGTTCACCCAGTGTGGGCTACGTCCACCAGAGAAATTTCCAGGTCCTTCCTTTATTATTATCTAGCATATGAAGGGATACAACCTACAACAAACCCGTTGTAACTTCCTCTTCTTTTTGTCATAGTATCCTATCTTAGAATACAATATTCACCATCAACCATAGCCGCAATACATTTCCCTCATAAAAGAGGGTTTCCTTCTAGGGAAAAAAACCCTAACATAATCTCTATTGTTAGATCTGCGACCTTATAATGAATGGTCCAGATTTACAATGAATTTACAATATACATTTACAAGGCAATTTTTCCTTCAGGGGCTTCACCCCTGAACCCCCGCTGGGGGCCTGCTTTCCCCTAGACCCCTTGGACCTCATAGAGGGGGTACCCCCCCTCTACACTCCCCCACGTGGAAGAGTGTACATACTTTTGGGGTGTAAATACTTCATGGGGTATAAACACAACTGAAAGTAAAATACCTCTGAATTAGGAAGATAATCAAGCCCCACAACCAACAATCTCCCACTTGGAGACTGATCTCAACAACTCCACCGTTGTTGTATATGTTGGACTCTGAAACTTCTTGGACTTGGAAAATTTCTGATCTTCATCTTCATTCTTGAAGACCAACTGAAACTGAGAAGGAAATCAATTTCTCCCTGGTTACTCCCTTTGTTAACATGTCTGCAAGATTCTGGCTAGTGTGTATCTTTTCCAACTTCAAATGTCCATCTTCCAAGGAGGATCATATGAAGTGGTACCTCAACTGTATATGCTTAGTATTAAAATGGAAGGATGATTTCTTTGCAAGATGAATGACACTCTCACTGTCATAGTAAAACCTTCTATTATCTTGATTCTTTCCCAATTCCTCCATAAACCTCTTTAACCAAATCATCTCTTTACTAGCCTGTGTAGCAGTAACATACTCTGCCTCTGTTGTTGAAAGTGAAACAACTTTTTGCAGTTTTGAAATCCAACTTACTATTGTTCCACCTATAGTAAACACATACCCTGTGGTACTCCTCCTACTATCATTATCACCTGCCATATCTAAATCAACATATCCTTCTAGAATAGTTTCTGAACCTCCAAAACATAATGCATGATTAGAAGTACCTCTCAAGTATCTAAGAATCCACTTTACTGCCTCCCAATGTTCTTTACCTGGATTGTTCATATATCTACTCAAAACTCCCACTGCATGTGCAATATCTGGTCTTATGCAAACAATTGCATACATAGTTTCCAACTACTGATGAATATGGGACCCGGTACATGTATTCTATCTCCTCCTATGTCTTGGGACACATTTCCTTAGTTAATTTGAAATGGTTGGACAAAGGTGTACTAACTAGTTTTTCATTCTTCATTCTAAACCTCTCCAACACCTTCTCTGTGTACTCACCCTGAGACAATGTCAGTTTGTGATTTTTCTTGTCTCTTGTTATTCTCATACCAAGGATTTTCTTTGTAGCATGCAAATCCTTCATCGCACATGAATTGGATAATTTCTTCTTGAGAACATTTATATCTTACATATTAGACCCTGCAACAAGCATCTCATCTACATACAATAGAAAGATAATAAAGCTTCCATTTTCTAGCTTTTCAAAATAAACACAGTGATCAGAATGACATATACTATAAACCTGTTCTGTCATAAACCTGTCAAACTTTAGATACCACTACCTTGGAGCTTTCTTTAGGCCATATAATCTCTTCTTCAATACCAAATTCTCCTTCCCTTTGACCTCATACCCCTGTGGTTGCTGCATATAAATGTCTTCCTCCAAATCCCCATGGAGAAAAGTTGTTTTTACATCTAACTGTTCAAGATGAAAATATTCTACTACCACAAGACTTAAAATAGTTCTAATTGAAGTCATTTTAACAACAA
>JZKD02S0865966.1:130301-165031 GCA_000966675.3 Picea glauca
AGCCGCAATACATTTCCCTCATAAAAGAGGGTTTCCTTCTAGGGAAAAAAACCCTAACATAATCTCTATTGTTAGATCTGCGACCTTATAATGAATGGTCCAGATTTACAATGAATTTACAATATACATTTACAAGGCAATTTTTCCTTCAGGGGCTTCACCCCTGAACCCCCGCTGGGGGCCTGCTTTCCCCTAGACCCCTTGGACCTCATAGAGGGGGTACCCCCCCTCTACACTCCCCCACGTGGAAGAGTGTACATACTTTTGGGGTGTAAATACTTCATGGGGTATAAACACAACTGAAAGTAAAATACCTCTGAATTAGGAAGATAATCAAGCCCCACAACCAACAATCTCCCACTTGGAGACTGATCTCAACAACTCCACCGTTGTTGTATATGTTGGACTCTGAAACTTCTTGGACTTGGAAAATTTCTGATCTTCATCTTCATTCTTGAAGACCAACTGAAACTGAGAAGGAAATCAATTTCTCCCTGGTTACTCCCTTTGTTAACATGTCTGCAAGATTCTGGCTAGTGTGTATCTTTTCCAACTTCAAATGTCCATCTTCCAAGGAGGATCATATGAAGTGGTACCTCAACTGTATATGCTTAGTATTAAAATGGAAGGATGATTTCTTTGCAAGATGAATGACACTCTCACTGTCATAGTAAAACCTTCTATTATCTTGATTCTTTCCCAATTCCTCCATAAACCTCTTTAACCAAATCATCTCTTTACTAGCCTGTGTAGCAGTAACATACTCTGCCTCTGTTGTTGAAAGTGAAACAACTTTTTGCAGTTTTGAAATCCAACTTACTATTGTTCCACCTATAGTAAACACATACCCTGTGGTACTCCTCCTACTATCATTATCACCTGCCATATCTAAATCAACATATCCTTCTAGAATAGTTTCTGAACCTCCAAAACATAATGCATGATTAGAAGTACCTCTCAAGTATCTAAGAATCCACTTTACTGCCTCCCAATGTTCTTTACCTGGATTGTTCATATATCTACTCAAAACTCCCACTGCATGTGCAATATCTGGTCTTATGCAAACAATTGCATACATAGTTTCCAACTACTGATGAATATGGGACCCGGTACATGTATTCTATCTCCTCCTATGTCTTGGGACACATTTCCTTAGTTAATTTGAAATGGTTGGACAAAGGTGTACTAACTAGTTTTGCATTCTTCATTCTAAACCTCTCCAACACCTTCTCTGTGTACTCACCCTGAGACAATGTCAGTTTGTGATTTTTCTTGTCTCTTGTTATTCTCATACCAAGGATTTTCTTTGTAGCATGCAAATCCTTCATCGCACATGAATTGGATAATTTCTTCTTGAGAACATTTATATCTTACATATTAGACCCTGCAACAAGCATCTCATCTACATACAATAGAAAGATAATAAAGCTTCCATTTTCTAGCTTTTCAAAATAAACACAGTGATCAGAATGACATATACTATAAACCTGTTCTGTCATAAACCTGTCAAACTTTAGATACCACTACCTTGGAGCTTTCTTTAGGCCATATAATCTCTTCTTCAATACCAAATTCTCCTTCCCTTTGACCTCATACCCCTGTGGTTGCTGCATATAAATGTCTTCCTCCAAATCCCCATGGAGAAAAGTTGTTTTTACATCTAACTGTTCAAGATGAAAATATTCTACTACCACAAGACTTAAAATAGTTCTAATTGAAGTCATTTTAACAACAAGAGAAAATATTTCATTAAAATATATACCTTTCTTTTGTGCAAACCCCTTTACAACAATTCTAGCCTTGTATCGCTTTTCTCCTCCATCTTCTTCCTTCAACTTGTAAACCCATTTATTTTGCAATGCTCTTTTTCCTATAGGAAACTGAGACAAATCCCAAGTATGGCTATTTACCAAGGAATCCATTTCCTCTTTCATGCCTTGCTCCCACTTCCTTTTGGTGTCTACCTGCATTTCCCTTTCATAACATTCTGGTTCACCAGAATCAGTCAACAATAAATAATATAATGAAGGAGAGTATCATTCAGGGGGTATACTTAACCTGGTAAATTTTCTAACAACACTTGTAGGTGTTTGAGGTACCTTCTCCTCTTGTTGTTGTACATTTTGATTTTCTAGTTCCTTTGGAATTTATTTTTTAGTGATCTCATCAAGCACTGTGTATTCTTGTTTTTATTTTTCCTGTTTCTTTCCCTGCAACTGATCTTTGTACATGACCTTCTCATTGAATATGACATCTCTAGTCCTAATGATTTTTTTGTTTTCATAATCCCATAAGCGATAAACAAAATCATTAACACGATATCCAATAAATGTACAATTCTTAGATTTTTCCTCAAGCTTTGTTCTATTTTCTTTATCAATATGGACAAATGCTTCACAACCGAAACATTTCAAAAAAGAATAGTTTACCTTTTTTCCTATCCATTCCTCCTATGGAATTATACCATCCAAAGAGCTTGAAGGTCCTCTGTTTATTAAGTAAACAACAATATCTATAGCATCTTCCCAAAACTATAAGGGAAAACGAACATGCAATCTCATACTCCTTGCACGCTCCATGATTGTCATGTTCATCCTTTCTGACATGCCATTTTCTTGTGGTGTTCTTGGAACTATCTTCTCTCTATGAATCCCATGGTATGAACAGTAATCATCAAACTCCTTGCTACAATATTCACCTCCATTATATGATCTGAGACACTTCAACTTTTTTCCTGTCTCATTCTCAACCAAAGCTTTCCATTTCTTAAAAGTATCAAAAACATCAAATTTTTGTCGAATGCAATAAACCCAAGTTTTTCTAATTGCATCATCAATAAAAGTAATATAATAATGAGAGCCACCTAGATATGATACTTGATCTGGTCCCCATACATTTGTATGCACAAGCTCTAACCTTTCACTCTTATTTTCTTTTCTGACTCTGAGAAATCTGACTCTCTTCTGTTTTCCATAAACACAATGCTCACAGAAGTCCAAATCAATTTGTTTAAGATCTAGCAAAAAATTTCTTTTGTGAATTATATGCATCCCCTTCTCACTCATGTGTCCAATCCTATGATGCCACAGTGCTATATCCACTCCTGTAGAATCTAAAGAGATAGAAGATTCAACATTATCAGTATATAAATACAATGTACCTACCTTCTCTCCTTTCACTATCACCAATGATCCTTTGATGACCTTCCATGTCTTATCTGTAAATATGGATATACAACCTTCACTTTCCAACTGCCCTGTTGAAATTAGATTTTTCCTTAAATTTGGAACATGTCTTACCTCTTTCAACAACCATTGGTTTCCATTGCGTTGCTTTATTTTTACCTCTCCCATTCCAACAATTTTGCATGGTGCATCGTCACTGAAATCACCTTGAACATAATCTAGAAAATGTTTCCTATGGGGTGTGGCATGAAATGAAGCCCGTGAATCTACTACCCAAGACTTAGAAATATTATGTACATAAAGAATCAAAGCATATTGTAACACATCACCTGTTACATTTTCTTCATGATTTCTCTCCTGATGTCCATCTCTTTGTTTCTTTAGAGCTCTACAGTTTTTCTTCAGATGTCCTTTATTCCAACAATTCCAACACTCTATCTATCCAAGTATGGATTTTGATCTACCCTTGCTAGAATTCCCACGGTTCCCTAAACCCTTTCCTCTATCCTTTTTTCTTCCCCTGTTCTCCATGTTCAATGCATTTCCTGATGTCTCACTTGTGCTTTTCCATCGCATTTACTCACTAAGGATAACACCAACAACATCATCAAATTTTAAAGTATTTGCACTAGAGACAGAGATACTTACAGCCATGACCAAGCTGTTCCAACTTTCTAGCAATGAACATAAGATTAGAAGAGCCCTGACCTCATCATCAATGTCCACTTTTACAAAACTTAGTTGATTAGTAACCATATTAAAATCATTTAAATGATCCGCAACAGACCCACCTTCCGACATCTTCATAGTAAATAATCTCTTCATTAGAAATACCTTATTGGACACCAAGGGTTTTTCATACAATTTGGCCAATGCATCCATCAAACCCTTTGTTGTCTTTTCTTTGGAAATATTGAAATCCACCGACACTGCCAAGCTTAGCCATAGCATTCCTAGAGCCTTTTTGTCAAGAATATCCCATTCTTCGTCCTTTGTAGCTGGCGACTTCTTTGTTATTTCTCCCAATGGTAGGAATAAATCCTTCTGATATAAATAGTATTCCATATGCATCTTCCATAACTGGTAGTTTTGGCCGTTAAATTTCTCAACCCTAAACTTTCCATCTTCTGACATTGCTCCCACTCAAACCAGGAATCCTCTTTTCCTGCGAGTTACCTTTCGCTCTGATACCAGTTGTTAGAAAAACAGGATCGTGGACTAATAAAATAAAACAAATGCAGAAACAAAACACAAAAGATACAAAATAAAATACAGACACATATTTACGTGGTTCACCCAGTGTGGGCTACATCCACTAGAGAAATTTCCATCCACCAGAGAAATTTCCAGGTCCTTCCTTTATTATTATCCAGCATATGAAGGGATACAACCTACAACAAACCCGTTGTAACTTCCTCTTCTTTATGTCATAGTCTCCTATCTCAAAATACAATATTCGCCATCAACCATAGCCGCAATACATTTCCCTCATAAAAGAGGGTTGCCTTCTAGGGAAAAAAACCCTAACATAATCTCTATCATTAGATCTGTGAACTTATAATGAACAGTCCAGATTGACAATGAAATTACAATATACATTTACAAGGTAATTTTTCCTTTGCAGGCTTCACCCTCGAACCTCCGTTGGGGGCCTGCTTTCCCCCAGACCTCCCAACTGGGGGGGTATCCCCCCCAGACCTCGCAGAGGGGGTACACCCCCTCTGCACTCCCCTGCATGGAAGAGTGTACATACTTCTGGGGTGTAAATACTTCATGGAGTATAAACACGGATGAAAGTAAAAGACCTCTACATCAGGAAGATAATCAAGCTCCACAACCAACACTGAGCCAACCTGTTGATCTCAATCATGCTTGTCCTTAGAACAAGCATAACATATAACATCAAGATAATGAATATACCATAAACACAATGGTTATACTCAATTCTTGAAAATTTGGCCCACCATGAAGGAATCAAACATCTTGTAGCATTTTCCTAGCATGCTTCAAGCCATACAATGATTTTTGAGTTTGCAAACAAATCTATTCTGAGATAACCGTTCTGGTTGTTCCATATACATCCCCTTATAAAAGGAGATTCATAAAACACTACATCTCTTTCCATGATGATTCTATAGGTAGTAGGATCCCACCGTATGCACCCCTTAACATCATCACCATATCAAGTATCTACCTATTTGATCTGGTTCCTACTTAGAAAGATGATAAAAAACCATAAGCATCACAACTGAATAATTTCACATTTGAGTAATTACCATATGAGTTGTTCATACATGTTCCTGAATCTTCATGTCTTTTGCAACCGATGGTGACCGAGTTACCAGATAACACAATCGCTTATGCCCACAATTATTGATTCAACTTGGCATTACTGAACATGCCTATTCAATCCAAAATTCTTTGCAATACTTTCCAAGTTCCATCGATATGAAATTACCTTCACCATGTATTCTCAAACACTTCATTAACTTGCCAACACATTAGCCTTTCTACAGACCCACCTTTCTAAACTGGACACACTGCTCCACCTCAAACTTTTCATTCGAACAACTTTGACCAAATCCAGCCAAGTAAAACTTCACCGCTTAACTCCAGACCCATTTACAATGGAGTTCACCAAGAATTTTATAGTATTCATTACATGCAATGCATGGAAACAATACCATGGGATACCCAAAACACATGGACCCGAAAAACCACCTTCTTTGACCTAAAAATAGATTTAACTCAATATCTCTTTCACTGAGTCAAGGTTAACCCAACATACATGCCCTCCCACATATTCAATCTACCTAAATATATGTCTAGAATTTTCATAGGTGACATGATAATCCAGGGGTATGCATGCCTATCCAGGTCTTATAGACATATGCCCATTTAAATGTGATCAATAATTTCTACAACTCCAAAGTAAATACAATATTTTTTTTGTATTTCACGGTGACTGAGGCATCACCACCCTACACCTTCTATGCAAACACAGGTGGTGAGACACAACAGACATAAAAAAATTCATCAACCATACCTGTAGCTGAATTTTCTTTTATTGTGGAGTCCTCTTTGGATTCTTGTTGTCTTTTCCAACAATCCTTCTTGAGATGCCCATATTTTCCACAAAACCAAGATTTTGTCTTACTCTTACTGTCTTTTGACTTAGACCTGGATGTACCTTTATGATCTTCCCCTCCTTCTATAGATCGACCTCTCATCACCATTTCTTCTGCTATTGAGGTTTCTTTACCAAATATTCTCCTCATTTCCTTAGACCAAAAATCTCCCACAATAGTGTCATAATAAATGACATATGTTGTGTTAAACCACACAATTGTGACCATATGATCCCAATACTCTAGCAACTAAAAAAATAGTGTAATCTCCTTGTCCTCATATTTGGAATTTACTTCCATATTAGTTAATTGACAAATCATATTATTGAAGACATTCAAGTGATTAATAATTTTTGTACCTTCTTTCATCTGCAAGTTGTACAACTGCCTCTTTAGGAAGATTTTGTTTGAAAAGTTCTTTTTCATATACAGACTCTCCATTTTGGTCCACAAACCTACTGTTGTCACCTCTTCAGTGATGTTAAAAAACATCTTATCTTCTAGACACAAACAAATAGTACTGAAGGCTCTTGCATCCAAAACCTCCGAGTCCTCGTTTGTCATGCTTGCCGGTTTCTTTGTCTTTCCAACAAACACCTTTTTCAATCCTTGTTTCACAAGAAGATATTGCATCTTGATCTTCCATAGTGCAAAGTTATTCTTACTGCTGAATTTATCCACCTCAAACTTAAAACTCTGCACTTTCACCATTAACAAAAAACTCCAGAAACCACTCGTTATAAAACTGATCCTTTTATAATAAATAAACAATGATAGGATATAGTTGGAAAAATATTTAATCCAATATATATATATATATATATATATAGATAGATAGATAGATAGATAGATAGATAGATAGATAGATAGATAGATAAAAACCTTCTTAGAAAATTCCACTTCTTAAACCGAGGTATCCACTTTTTTTTTTTAATAAAGGTTCCACCCCTTTATCATCCAACCTCAACTTATTTACCATTCACCTTTATTTATTTATCACAATATTGTCACCACGTTTTATGCCTTAGAATAAAGGTTTGACCATGTCATTCTTTGAATAAGACATAAGAGAAATGATTTCAAACTTTAGTTTATACTTTAAACCATAAGACAAAACCATTTCATGGCATGCGAATAAACTTTAAACCATGAAAACGTTTCGTTTGAAGATCGAAGATCTTAGGAGTGTTGAAAGGGAGGGAGAGTTTGAGATTAGTTATCCTTTACTATGGATGGGGAAGCACCGATATGTTAGTGCTCAGTGGTGCTAGAGCCAAGTGTGCTGATTTTAGGAAAATTGTGGTTTCTTAAGTGTGAGAGCATCGACATGCCTCTAATACTTCCTAGGGAGCTTCAATGACCTTGATATTCTTGCGCTCACTAGATAACTACACACAATTATCCTTGGTTCACCTGTGGCACCTTTTCAACTTGCTCTGATACCACTTGTTGGGAAGCGAAAGAAAAACACAACATAAAACCAGAGTATAAGAAAGAAAGATTAAACACGCATTAAACCAAGAACAACAATCACACAATTGACACAATTATTTATGTGGAAACCCAAATTGGGAAAAAAACACGGGCATTGATTATTGATATTCTTCTTATTCAAGGGAGAATTACAATAACCAATCTGAGGCATACAACCATCCTATCCTCACATAATGTACTCACTTGCACTTGTATTGTCCTCCACCTCTATGGGTATGCTCACATATATAACATTTATCACTCAGTTGCACATATTGATCATGAATAGATCACATAGTTACATGAAAAATACATAAATAGATTGCATGCATGCGCATGGGCATCTACATGTGACTACATGAGGAAATTCATTGGCATGTTTCCAACACTTAGATGGAGTGAAGATAAATGCTCTTAAGAAATTATTAATCATTTTCAGTTTGCAAGCGTTCTTTCTTAGTAATTGTTTATTATTGATACTATAAGACCTTATGTGACACCCATTGAGCACGTGTGCTCCTTGGGAAGATTCGGTGAAGATTCGGGGAAAAGAACAAAGAGGATGCGATCAGTTTGGAAATAACTTGTCTTATGGGCATGGGTAGGAGCACCTTGGTGAACGATGACGTGAGAAACCAAGGGAGCACACACCCTTCTTCCCTTGTGATCGGAAATAGATACTTAGGTTGTGTTTGGTCAAGGATGGATAAAATTGGGAGCACACCCAAGGATTGGACCCATCTTCCTTTGGCATCATGGATGCATTGGAGATATTTGATGACCCCATTGGTACACCCATGAAGATTCATGATGATAAACACAAGGATGAGCACAATGCAAGGGGCACGTGCCCAAGGATGGAGCTCGTCGGTCCAAGAGATGGGATGGTTTATGGGTGTATGGGTTCGTTTGGGCACATTGGATCCATGAAGGGGTGCGTCGGTTCATTTGGGCATGAAGGTTTTCAAAGGGGCATGACAAACCCAAAGGACACAACAATTCATGGTGGTGACCCTTGGAGTCCATATAATAGCACAAGGCACACAACCAAAGGAATAAACAAGTGAGAAAGTAAAGAGACATTAGTTACTCTGGGGCACACCATAGGTTGAGGAAATGAGGAGCAATGAAGGAAGTCTTCGTGTGACGAATCCATAAGTTTAGAGAATTCTGTTGTATGGGGCAGAGTCATGAGACTCTTCCCATCCATGTAATTGAGACAGTAGTGCCCTTTCTATATTGTATTATTTTTTTTCACAATATAATAAACAAAGATAGGTATTAGGAGCCATTGGTGTCGCCCACACTATATCTGTGTCTCTTGTGTTTCACATGTTTTCTTTTGTCTTCTAGAATGAATAAGTGTGAAATAATGTTTACAATTGTCTATGTATAAATTTGAGTTGCACAGAGGGAGAGTGTGGCTTGTCTATAGCCTAGAACAAAGTATGGGTATGCTCTAGGTGAAGATGCATAGTTTGAGTGAAGTATCCATGGTTGAGCCAAACTTCCAAGTGAGAATTATCATGGCGTCGCATGTCCACTAGATGTCAAGGTTAGAATTGGGCATGACTCATGAGGGTGTGAAAGATGGTATCCGAGCAAGCTTAGAAGACAATTTGATGATCTATTCACCACTCTGTCACCTTCGTAACAAATATATTATCATATCCATTTTAAAAGTCTTGTGATGAAGAAAATTGTGAAGACAGAGCACACGGTATGATGGGCTTTGCACATTTTGGGAGTGGGTTGACCCAGGGTGGCGTGACTCTTTGGACAAAGGAAGATGAATTCATACGACAAAAGGAAGCCATGAATAACTAAGGTGGGTATATTCAATTGTCCCACTATGACTTGAGGTAGAAGAGACTTGGTTTAAGTAGCAAACTAAGATCTACATGGGCTTTCAACAAAGCACCTTGGAACTAAGAGGTGGACTAATGGAAACTCCCACATAATCTACAAAAGACAAGCWCAATGCATGTRTGTTGTATTGTGATTATGTTTTTCTTTTTCAGTTAACAAAGAAAGAGTGGCAACGCTAAGTGACGCCATCTTACCTCGTTGGAAAACTACTTCCAYTAGGACCTTCTTCATCTCTGGCACGAAGAGTTATATTACTCTTCAAATCCTGTATCGGGACCTTTAGTCACCCAAAGGTTACTCTTCAYTGACCTCCCTTCACAACCAGGAAATCGGACTTCACGAATTCGYGAGTCTTATGGTCATGGATTTCTTGTCTCTCAATTCCCCGAGACCCGATGTACCGATTCTTCGATACAATGCCACTTGTCCTCGTTGATGAYGCTTGGACCCYACACTCCAGTGGAACTCGGGAAATCACCGATCGGGACTTCGCAATTTCCGCTGCACYGTTTCACAGGACCTTCAAAGCCCCAAACCCTGATATGTGATGCCATGTGTTAGTACTCCACGCTATCACTGTGGGACCCGTCGCAACTCAGAGTTTCGTGAATCCTCTACAGTCCTTTCGATACCCAGAGCCTCGAAGTGCTGAACCCTGACTCCTCGGGATCTCGTGCCACCTGTCCCTGTCACGATCAACAACTCAATGACTTCGGGGAATCGCCAATCGCGATTTCAGCGAGTATGAAACTCTCATGTCTGTGAACCCTGATATGTAAAATCTCGATGTCCCGTTCCCTCCTTGCGCCAAATGGTTAACTTCCGTGCAACTTTTCTTGGATCAGACGATCGGTGGGATTTCGCAAATCTGCTCGACGAATCCTGGGCGTCAATTCTCCTCCTTGAGGTTTTCACCTCCTCCACAGCTTCTTCCTACTCGCGCCTTCTCCTGGGTCTGTTCCCACAGTATTCACGAAGGAACTATCTCTCCTGAGCTTTGTCAACTCTGATTCCTTCAGAGACTTTGCACACGATTCTCGCGCTCGACCTCCAACAGCTCTCCAAGTGTTGATTTCTTCCAGACTCTATGCACTTCCTGCAACAGTAGTCTATACCTTCCTTTGCTCAGACTACTACTGAGACTTCAAATTCAGCCTGCACGTCTCCTGCACGACTCTAATAACTTAATTCAACTTCTGGGAAGATGAGAATAAGAGTTTAACTGTTCATCCTCATCAACGCACTCTATGCGGATGAATTCAACTGCGCTCTATGCAGGAATCTCCCGACTGAAACAAAGAAACAATTGAAACTCATTCTCCTCTCTCTCGGACTTCAATAAACCTCTGAAATCACATGCACAACATATTTAAAAGAAAATGCATACAAAGAAACCAAAACATTCATTCAGGAAAACATAAGCAACATACAGAAAGAAACAACAACCGGCATGAAATTGAATCAAAATCTCTCTTCTATTAATTCAATCTGTACATGGGTGTTCTTCAGAATTTCTCCGCTGCTCTTCCCTTCTGAATGCTTGATAATACAATGTACAAAGGAGGGTGATTATATTCCGTTTTTCCTCTCGAAATCTGAAACTATCAAATCTACAATAAATTCCTATCTAACAACATTAAAACTATTAAATGCCTCAGCTACCTAAGGATGTGATATTAAAGGCTCAAGGTCCATTTACAATATACATAGTGCGCTCCTTATGAATGCCTTCATTTAAAGGGCGGCGCAACAACATTCCAAAGTATTTCAAAATTTGTATGTTGGCACTATTTCAAAAACTTTCATGGGCTCCTTTCCATGAGCTCCTGCACAGTCTGCCCATGTTTCTGTATAACTGCTTATGTTTCCCAGCTGGCATCCTCCACTAGGTGGTTCTTCCATTTTACCAGGTATTCAAAATACTGCTTGCGCCTGGTCTTCTTTCCCACTCGCTTATCCAGTATGCACTCCATCTGCGGTTTCTGTGCAACTAGTAATTGTTTCTGCCATTGGACCACTGGTTCTTCTGTACTAGCCTCTGCTTCTCCAGCCTTGTATGGGTATAAATCCGAAATATTAAAAATCAGAGATATCCCGATGCCATCTGGCAACTCAATTTCATATACATTTTCGCCAAATTTCTTCAGGACTCTGCATGGCCCAATTTTCTTCATCTTGAGCTTCTTATATGTTCCCCTTGGGAACCTTTCCTTCCTTAGGTGTGCTAGAACCAGATCACCAACTTCAAACTGAAGTTGTCTCTTCCGTTGATTGGCTCTGTGCTTATACTCCTAATTTTCATCCATCATTCGTTGCTTCACCTTCGTGTGAAGTTCTCTCATGGCTTCAGCGAACTCTTCAGTGCTCGCGCTGCTAGTCGAAGCTTGTTCTGAATCTCGCAATTCAGAAACTCCTCTTGGTTGGGTTCCATACAAAATTTGGAATGGGCTTCTGCTTGTACTCCGATTCACCAAATCGTTGTACACGAACTCCGTCTGTGGTAAGATCTGGTCCCAACTGTTGTGGTGCTCTGTCACCAGGCTCCTTAATAAATCCCCCAGACTCCTATTCACCGCCTCTGTTTGTCCGTCCGTCTGCGGATGGTACACTGAACTAAACGCCAAATTAGTTCCCATCTTCTTCCATAACGTCCTCCAAAAATGACCTATGAACTGTGTATCCCGATCCGAGACTATGCTTCTCGGTAATCCATGCAATCTGACAACCTCTTTGAAAAACAAATTTGCGATGTGCGTCGCATCGCTGGTCTTCCGACACGGAATGAAATGTGCCATCTTCAAAAACCTGTTCACCACCACAAATATGGAATCCACTCCTCTCTGCATCCTTGGTAAACCTAAAACAAAATCCATGCTAATTTCCTCCCATGGTCTCTCGGGTATAGGAAATGGCTGGTAAAAACCTATATTCTGCTTCCGACCCTTCGAATGTTGACAAATCCTGCATCGGTCAACAAATTGTTTAACATCAGTGCGCATGCCTGGCCAAAAATACAATTCACTCAGCTTGGCGAATGTTTTTTCATGTCCAAAATGACCTGCTAATCCACCACTATGCTTTTCCTTCACCAAATTCTCCCCCATGGAGCAATTCAGAATACATAGTTGATTTCCTCTAAACAACAATCCCTCCTAGATCATGAAATCTATCCATGGGCTCCGATATCTGAGAACTGGATTCTCAGCTGCCTCGTATGCCTCTCCGAAATCTACATCTCCTGCATACATGTCCTTCAGATTCTCAAAACCCAATGTCTTGACTCTGAACTCCTGCAACAGCAAACATTTCCTGCTCAAAGCATCAGCCACTTTGTTAGCAGTCCCTGAAATGTGTTTGATCACAAATGTGAAATTTTGCATGTACTCTACCCATTTTGCATGCTTCTGGTTCAACTTCTCCTGTTGACTTACAAACTGCAATGCATGATTATCATTGTACAATACAAATTCCTTGGGTATCAAGTAATGCCTCCACTTCTTTAATGCCTATATGATGGCATAAAACTCTTTATCATAGGTGGAGTATTTCAGTTTTGCATCATCCAGCTTCTCGTTGAAATATGCAACAGGTATGTCATCCTGACTCAAGACCCATCCTACGACATATCCACTGGCATCACATTTCACCTGAAATGTCTTCTGAAAATCAGGCAACACCAAAATTGGTTTCTCTGTGATCTTCCGCTTCAACAGATTGAAGCTTTTCTCAGCCTCTGTTGTCCAATGAAAAACTTTATGTCGTTTCTTCATTGTGTCCATCATTGTTGCACTAATTCCACTAAAATTCCTAATGAATTTTCTGTAGAAACTAGCCAAACCATGAAAACTCCTTAACTCAAAAAAGTTCCTGGGTGATGGCCAATTCTTTATCACTTCCACCTTTTCAGGATCCATCTTCAACTCATTCGCCGAAATCACAAACCCCAAATAAATGAGCTCTGTCTAAAAAAACGAGGACTTCTTCAAATTGATCAGCAGCTTCTCCTGCTGTAGCTTCCTCATCACAATGGCCAAATGTTTCAAGTGTTCAGCCTTGGTATTACTGAAAATCAATATGTCGTTTAGATATACGACAACAAACTCTCTGATGAATTCCCTCAGGACTTCATTCATCAGTCTCATAAATGTGCTCGATGCATTCGTCAATTCAAACAGCATGACCAGCCATTCATACAAACCCTTGTTTGCCTTGAATGTTGTCTTCCATTCATCACCCTCTCTCATGCGAATCTGATGATATCCGCTCTTCAGATCAATTTTTGAAAAATAATTTGCCTCGCTCAGGAAATCCATCAAATCATCCATTCTTGGTAGTGGACATCTGTACCTGATGGTGATTTTTTTTATCGCCCTGGAGTCTGTACACATTCTCTAGCCTCCATCCTTCTTTGGACTTAGTACTGTCAGAACATCACATGGACTTAGACTCTCTCTGACCAATCCTTTATCCAGCAGATCCTGTACCTGCCTTTTGACCTCCTCATTCTCCTGAGGCATCAACCTATATGCGGCCTTGTTTGGTAAACTTGCTCTGGGTATGAGGTCTATGTGGTGACTCACACTCCGCATCGGTGGCAACGAACGAGGTATTTCGTCCATGATGATATCAGTGAACTCTCCCAACAGTTCCTGAATCTTGTCTGGTAAGTCATGCACTCTTGTGCTTTTCGGGACAATTCTAGGCTTCCTGACCACAAAGAATTGTGGATCTTCATTCTTCTCCATCTCTGTGAGAAGCTCCTTCCCGCTCATGAGAAGTATAGTATTGTTTACTTCCGACTTTACCTCCTTATATTTTATCGGAAGCAATTTATGGATTCTCCCATCCTTTTCTAAAGTGTATGTGTTCATCCTTCCGTCATGAACCACATTTCTGTCATACTGCCATGGTCTACCCACCAATATATGACATACGTCCATGGGAATAAAATCACACAGAATCTGATCATTATAATTCCCAATTTTAAATTCAACTAAACACTGTTTAGTGACACTTACCCGATGTCCTCTCTGTATCCACAAGACTTTATATGGACTCGGGCGCTTAGTTGTTTCCAGCTCCATTTTTTCCACCATCTAAGATGAAACGAGATTGTCGGTGCTTCCGCTATCTACGATGACTTTGCATTTCCAGCCCTTGGCTGTGCAAGCTGTCCTGAACAGTCTGCTCCTTTGCACCGAGCTTTCCACCTCTTTCTCAGGTGTCAAAAGGATTTTATGCATCCCAAGTGATCTTCCGCTATCTGCATCTTCGTTCTCAGCATCATGCTTCTGCGCTTCAATGATGTGAGATTCACTTCTGTCCATTTTCCTATTTGGACAGTCAACGGCTTTATGTCTGTCCTTTCCACATGTAAAACATGTGATGATTCCACCTCGGCCTCTTCCTCTACCTCGGGCACGAGGAAATGTGTTGGCATCAGCGTATCCGCCAACCTGCTCTATATGTTGTCTCCTCGGCTCAACATATTGTTGCCTCTATTGTGAGGTTCCGCCCCTCTCAACCTTACCCTGAGGTTTCTTCCATTCCTCCTTGGGATTCTATGTTATTCCTTGGGAAACCGCCTTGCCTCTGGGCTGACTCCTGCCTCGCCCTCGCTGACCTTTCTTGCGGCTCAGCTTCTCCTCGGCTTTCAGAGCCATCTGGTATGCATCCTCAACTGTTCGGATGGTAACCATGCTTAATTCATCCTGAATGTCATACCTTAAACCATTCAGGTATCTCGCCACCTTCTCATCATCGCTCTCCCGATGACCTGCTCTGATATTGATTCTGTAAAAATCTTCAGTGTATTCCCTGACCGTCATCAGCTTCTGTCTCAGGTTATGCATTTGCCTGAATAGTGTGATATGGTAATCCCTTGGGATGAATTTCTCTTTCATCTTAGCAATCATCCTGTCCCAGCTTTTAATCTTTTGTTTACCTTTGCAGCGCCTATCAGCCTGCAAATCATCCCACCATAAGGCTGCATGTCCCTTCAACTTGGTAAAAGCGTGCCTTACCTTCTTTTCCTCTTCGATGTCTTCATAATCAAAGTAGGTGTCGAGTGCTCGGATCCAATCCAACAACTCTTCTGCATCTAGATTCCCCTCATAGACAGGAATGTCCATCTTGGTCTTTGAGCTCATTCTGGCAATGGCTCTGATCAACTGCTTTGTTGACGCATCCTCTGCTGTGACCTCTTCTTCATGTCCATCTTCCTCTTCCACCTCGGAATCACTGAACTCTCCAGCGCCGACTCTGCGTCTCTACGTCGTCTCCATCTCCTCAAGCCTTGCTCGTAGATCTCTCATTTGGCGCTCTATTTCTGGGTTTCCTGTCGGCCTACCTCTTCTTTGGGCATCCCTGTCTTCTCGATCAAGTGACTACCTCTCTCTTCTGGGCGACATGATGTCTTCCCTTCTTCTTCTCTGCTACAGAAAACAGAGAATTTCCGGCTCTGATACCACTCTAACGCAATCTACCCTCGTCGGCAAACTACTTCCACTAGGACCTTCTTCGTCTCTGGCTTGAAGAGTTATATTACTCTTCAAATCCCGTATCGGGACCTTTAGTCACCCACAGGTTACTCTGCACTGACCTCCCTTCACAACCGGGAAATCAGACTTCACGAATTCGCGAGTCTTATGGTCATGGATTTCTTGTCTCTCAATTCCCTGAGACCCGATGTACCAATTCTACGATACGATGCCACCTGTCCTCGTTGATGATGCTTGGACCCCACACTCCGGTGGAACTCAGGAAATTGTCGATCGGGACTTCGCGATTTCCGCGGAACCGTTTCACAGGACCTTCAAAGCCCCAAACCCCGATATGCAATGCCACGTGTTAGTAGTCCACGCTATCACTGTGGGACCCATCGCAACTCGGAGATTCACGAATCCTCTGCAATCCTTTCGACACCCAGAGCCTCGAAGTGTCGAACCCCGACTCCTCGGGATCTCATGTCACCTGTCCCTATCACGATCGACGGCTCCAATGAATTTGGGGAATCACGAATCGCGATTTCAGCGAGTATGAAACTCTCACCTCTGTGAACCCCAATACGCCGAATCGCAATGGCCCGTTCCCTCCTTGCACCAAATGGTTAACTTCCACGCAACTTTTCTTGTATCAGACGATCGACGAGATTTCGCAAATCTGCTCAGCGAATCCTGGGCGTCAATTCTCCTCCTTGAGTTTTTCACCTACTCCACAGCTTCTTCTTGCTCACACCTTCTCCTAGGTCTGTTCCCATAGTATTCACGAAGGAACTATCTCTCCTGAGCTTTGTCAACTCTGATTCCTTCAGAGACTTTGCAAACAATTCTCGCGCTCGACCTCCAATAGCTCTCCAAGTGTTGAGTTCTTCCAGACTCTGTGCACTTCCTGCAATA
Organism: Picea glauca; assembly: GCA_000966675.3. Classification (NCBI taxonomy): domain Eukaryota; kingdom Viridiplantae; phylum Streptophyta; class Pinopsida; order Pinales; family Pinaceae; genus Picea; species Picea glauca. Next base: position 147,354 of record JZKD02S0865966.1, read on the forward strand.
GTAGTCTATACCTTCCTTTGCTCAGACTACTGCTGAGACTTCAAATTCAGCCTGCACGTCTCCTGCATGAATCTAATAACTTAATTCAACTTCTGGGCAGATCAGAATAAGAGTTTAACTGTTAATCCTCATCAACGCACTCTATGCGGATGAATTCAACTGTGCTCTATGCAGGAATCTCCCGGCTCAAACCGAGAAACAATTGAAACTCATTCTCCTCTGTCTCAGACTTCAGTAAACCTCTGAAATCACATGCACAACATATTCAAAAGAAAATGCATACAAAGAAACCAAACCATTCATTCAGGAACACATAAGCAACATACACAGAGAAACAACAACCGCCATGAAATTGAATCAAAAGMTCTCTTCTATTAATTCAATCTGTACATGGGTGTTTTTCACAATTTCTCCGCTGCTCTTCCCTTATGAATGCTTGATAATACAATGTACAAAGGAGGGTGCCTATATTCCATTTTCYCTCTCGAAATCTGAAACTATCAAATCTACAATAAATTCCTATCTAACARCATTAAAACTATTAAATGCCTCAACTACCTAAGGACGTGAGATTAAAGGCTCAAGGTCCATTTACAATATACATAGTGCRMTCCTTATGAATGCCTTCATTTAAAKGGAGGTGCAACAACTTTCCAAAGTATTTCAAAATTTGTGTGTTGGCGCTGTCCAGCTGTTCTTCCTGCTCCACGTGCTGGCTCGCTTGATGAGTGAGGGATGCTCCTGCATCACTAAGTTTGCAGTAAGCTATTAAGAATTCGTGCATTGAGTGCCTTGGGTGGAAATATTGGAAGCTAACACCATCAGTTTTGTTTTGTGGATTTGGTTATAAATGAAAGAATAGTTCTATATTTGTTTGAATTAGGATCCTCACATAAATTTCTGAATATTGAGGTTGCGAAGGATATCGGACTTAGAGTCTCTTCATGCACAGTTGGAGTGAAGGTAGTGAAGTCTAAGGCAAGGGAACAATTGGTTTTTTCTCCTTAGTTCAAATTTGACTTGATAAGTGGGAAGGTTGGGGTAAATTCAATGATTCCTATGGATGACTTTGAGGTGATTATTTTGCTGGTGTTCCTAAGGAAGATGCATTCATTCATCATTCCATGGATGGACAATCCAGTTATAATTGGTCAAAAGATGTCTTGGGTTATGCACAAAACCACAAGGAAATTTGGTGGAAAGATGAATCTTGTGTGTACAATGAGTATGAAGAGAGAAACAAGGAAAAATAAATCACATATTTATGTAGTGTTTTTTGGGGAAGTTTGAGAGGATGGAGTGGGGACGTCTGTTCCACTTGAGCTCACTGACTTGTTGGGTAACTTTTCAGACATAATTTTGACTGAGTTGTCGAAAGTAATCCCACCATGATGCATTATTGACCACTCGATAAGAGCTACTCACCAATTGTACAAACCCGATTTGGAAGAGTTGAAATGAAAAATGACAAAATTGATTGGTCCAGGTTTCATTCATCCATCAAGTACATCATATGGAACCCTGATTCTCTTATAGAAGAATAAGGACACTTCGAAGCTAAGGATGTGTTTGGATTACTGAGCATTAAACAGACAAATTGTGAAGAACCAATACCCATTTCCTTTAGTTGCATATTGCTTTGACAAGTTGGCCAAGGACAAAGTCTTTTCAAAGCTTCACCTTAGGAATGGGTATTATCAGGTGCAGATTGAAGAAGGGGATGAGGAAAATATAACCATGGTGATGAGGTATGGGAGCTATGAGTTCCTACTAATTCCTTTTGGGTTGTGCAATGCCCCTGCAAACGTTTTCACATTTATGAAAGACATGTTGCAACCATTTTTTGACAAGTTTGATGGTGTGTATTTGCATGACATCATGGTGTATAGGGAAAGTATGGAGGGGCACAAGGAACATTTGGCACAAGTATTTTGGCATAGTGCGATAGAATAGATTATTCTTGAAGAATTCTAAGTGCATTTTTAGGAAAACTGAGAGACCATTCTTAGGGAATTGGATTGGCCAAGGATGAATTCACATGGATCCCATGAAGTTCAAGGAAATCAAATATTGGGAAGAGACATGGATAATTCATGATGTGAGAGTCTTCCTTGGACTAGTCAAATACTACTACAAGTTTAAACAAGACTACTCCAATACTGTTGCATTGTTGACTAACTTGTTGAAAAAGGAGAAAACATGGAACTGGACAAAGAGGTACAAGCGTGCATTTGAAGAGATAAATCACACAGTTATCACTTCTCCTATGTCAAATCTTCCATACTTTGAGAAATCATTTGAAGTACATATGAACACAACATAATTTTTCATTGGAGGAGTTTTGACGTAAGAAGGACATCCAGTATCCTTTGAGATAAGAAAGCTCTAAGATCATGAATAGAGATACCTCATTCATGAGAAGGAAATGATTGAAATAGTATATTGTTTACAGACTTTGAGAAACTAATTGTTGGGAATGTTATGTTTCATGAAGACATAAAAAGTTGTGACGAGTTACTTCGTGATGCAGTGGAAGCTGTCACCCAAGAAAGAAAGGTGGAAATACTTCTTCATAGAATTTGACATGACCATTGAGTATCGACCAAAGAAACTAAACGCTACCGAAAATTCCTTGAATAGAAAGAAAAAAATCACAATCCTATAGGGGGAGGATGATTTTCCTACATCAAGGGGTAGTCAGATTCATATATTAGAAGATTCGCATGAAAATATCAAGGAAGGGTTAGAGCATGATCACACAATGAAGAAAATCATGAAGAAAGTTAAGGATGGAAAAACATGGAATTTTTGGCTACACAATGAATTCTTATACTTTGGAGAATGAATTAATGTTTCTAAGTCGTCTAACCTCAAGAGGGAAATCGTTAAGGAATGTAACAACTTGCAATGGAATGGCCACATAGGACAACAGAGCACGTTGGCATTGTTGGATCGATGATACTTTTGGGCACAGATGAAGTAGGATGTGGAGGAGTACATTCACACTTTCCTTATATGTTAGTAGCATAAGAAAGACACCATAATGAGAGCAGGTTTGTTGTATCCTTTAAAGATTCTGAAGATACCATGGGCCATTGTCTCGATGGACTTCATCACAAAAATTTTAATGGTGTAGGGATATGACGATATTTTGTTTGTGGTGGATTGATTCTCCAAGTATGCTATATTCCTTGTGAAGAAGATTCCTTGTAGTGCAAAAGAAGTTTTGAAGTTGTATTTCAAGAACATAATGATGTATTGGGGTCTTCCTTTGAACATTGAGTTGGAAAGGGATGCAATATTCATGAGTTAGTTTTGGACAATGTTGTTCAAGACTATGGGGATGAAGTTCTTGAATATTTACACCTACCATCCATAGAATAATGGGAAGACCAAATGAATCAATGCACCTATGGAGGACTATTTATGAAACTATGTACATGTAAATCATATGAATTGGCTTGACTTGTTGGATGCCACCTAGTTTAGCTAGAACTTGCATAAGAGTTTGGTGATTGGCTACAGTCCAGTCGAGTTGATGAATGGATAACAATCCACAACTCATCATTTTATGACATGGGGATAGTATGGAATGGATCTGTTAGTTGTGGGTTTCGTGAAGGCTTGAAAGGATAGTTTGGAAATACCACACACAGACTTGACTAATTCTTCATAAATAATGAAGAAGTAGGTATATCATAATAGGAGTGATGAAAAATTCCAAGTAAGAGAGATGGTATTACTCAATCTGAGAAGAGATCAGTTCCCACCACCAAAAGGGATGGATCCATTTCTTATGTGGAGGTATGAGGAACCGTTAAATGTTATCAATAATATTGGCAGTGACACTTAAAGATTGGATTTTCCATTCCACATGTGACATATTCACCTTGTCTTCCACATTATCTAGTCGAAATCATGCTAAAGGGAATCAGATGACCCTAGTCAAGTTGAGCCATAAATATAAATTGTTATGGTTTCATAGAAACCAAAATTGGATGTAGAAATGCTTTTGACACATGGCATCTTGGGATGGGGCAGAGGTCGAGTGCATTAGTAATTCGTCCATTGGAAGGAAAATTTTGATGAAGAGGACAGTTGAGAGAGATATCATTCATTGTGGAAATAGGAGGACATGATTTGGGAGTTTGATAGAGGTTGCTATAGATTGGAAATGCAATGAAAGTTGTTCAGATGACAACAATTTTGGTGGGGGAGGATATAAGACCTTCCATGACACCCACTGAGTGTGTGTACTCCTTTGGTAGATTCGGTGAAGAGTTGGGTGAAGATCCCAAAGAGGATGTAATCGATTGGGAAAGAACTTGTCCTATGGGCATGGGAAGGATAACCTTGGGACACGATGGTGACGTGAAAAACCAAGGGGAGACACACCCTTCTTTTCTTGTGACAGACAATGAAGACTTGGGTTTCATTTGTGCTATGACATGTCAACTTGGGAGAAAGACCAAGGAGTGGACCCATATTCCCTTCACAAAATGGGCGCATTGACGGGGTTGAATGACTCCATTGACACACCCATGGAGATTCATGATGATTGTCACAAGGAAGAGTAGACGGAAAGGGGGCTTATGGTCTAAGTGATGCGACAATTGATGGGTGTATGGGCTCATTTGGGTGCACCGGGTCCATGAAGGGATGTGGCAATTCCTTTGGGCATGGTGGCTTGTGAAGGGGTGTGACACACCCAAAGGATGCTATGATTCATGATGGTGACCCTTAGAGTCCATATAAGAGCATAAGATGCACAACCAAATGCATAAGAAAGTGATAAAAAAAAGAGACATGAGTAACTCTGAGGATGTATGCATAAGTGGGGCGCACCATAGGCTGAGGCAAGGAGGAGAAACGAACAAAGTATTGGTGTGGTGAATCATGAGTCTAGAGATTTTCGTTGTATGAGGCTGAGTCATGAGATTATGCATGTCTATGTAACTGGGATAAGAGTTCCCTATTTGTATTTTATTATTTCTGTTTCGCAATATAATAAATGAAGTTGGGTATTTGGCACCGATCGTGCCACCAACAATATATCCGTGTCTCTTTTGTTTCACATGTTTTCTATTGTATGCCAGAATGACTAAGTGTTAAAAAAATGTTAACAATTGTCTAATTATACAATTGAGTTGCACATAGTGAGAGTGTGACTCTTTTGTAGCCTAAAACGAAGTATGGATATGCACGAGGTGAAAAGACATAGTCTGGGTGAAGTATCCTTGGTTGATCCAAGCTACCATGTGAGAACCACCATGGTGTTGCATGTCCATGAGATTCCAAGGTTGGACTTGGGCATGACTCTTCGAGGCGTGATAGAAAACACATTAACAACATAAATATCTTATTAAGTTTAGACAATTCATTACAATCAAGATGAATCAATGTGGTTAAACTCTCTACTACAATTAAGATATTTTGAAAGATCTAATACATCTTGAAGATAAATCTACATAATATATCCAAATTTCAAATTAATTTACACAATATCCATATTTTCCAAATTTAATATATATATATATATATATATATATATATATATAAATTAATAACCAATTTTATATTTTTCAAAGTAAACTTATATTGTTTTGTATTAATTATTGTTTTTGCTTCCACTACACTTATAATGTTGGTATCATATTAAACTGTGAAAGTAAAAGTATTATAATTTTCATAATAATACTAAATAAGTAGAATTAGCAACAAGTAAATTAAATTTGAAAAAAAATAATTAACAAATTTATTACACAAATGAATCACAACACAACATTCACTTTGCATTATATTGTCACTCATTTTTCTTATAACTTTAACCTGCATTTTAACAAAGTTATTAAAGTAACATTTCATCTTTTCAGTTATAAGATTTGTGGGGAAATTATTATATATATATATATATATATATATATATATATATATATATATATTATATTAAATCAAATCAAATCAAATCAATAGTATAAAAAACAATTTCCTTTTTAAGGGTATTTATCTTTTATGAAATTTTATTTAAATATTAAATTATCTTTTTCAATTCATAAAAGATATATTCCAAATTATTAATTGACATTTTATTAACAACTCAATTAACACAATGTTATCATCTAAAAATGATTCGATATATAAATAAGTGATCATGCAAAGAATCATCAATGTACTATTACATGGCAATTATGAACCACCTTTAGAAGAGAACCAAAAACTATATACAATGGGTTTTTAATGCATCTACATGAGTTTATGGTTTGAGGTTTACACAATCTATGGGGGCCTCCTTCAATAGCCATGAAAATATGCCTAACACTAAATCTCAACTCAATTTGCTATAATAAATGCAAAACATAATTAAGGGTACTCTAAGGAAACTATGTTGGACATTTTCAATTGTCGTATCCATTTAAGGTTGGAACCACAATTCAAAGTCCAGCATTAACACTTTGAACTAATTTTAATGGAGGTTGAAGTTTTTCTATAAATAAGAGACATAGAGCAACATTCAGAAAAATAAGAAAAAACAAGGTTATGTTGTCTAGATGATTCTCAAGAATTATATTCATAAGCTATCATTGTGTCAAAACATAGCCACTAACTTGTGTTTGACCTCTTCCCATGAATAGTTCATGTACACTTCTTTATTAGAGAGAAAAGAGAATTCTAAAAAAACATAAAAGAACCCTCCCAAGGATAAGAGGAGAGTCTATATATTTTATCAATCATTCAATGTGTATTTCTAAAGCCATATCCTTGTTCATTGGTAATAGAGATTACACATGTTTCCCATCTTTTCATTTATTTTTCTTATTCATGTATCTATTTTCTCACATGCTCATCTCTTTGCTTCATTATTTGAAAGATATATCTTTATGGATTAACTCTAATGAGTTATTTGTGAGTGTAGCTATCTCTACTATAGAAAAGGTGGTTTTTTGCTCACCCGAGCGACAAAATCCACCAAACGGATTGGCGACTCCTCTTGGTTTTTTAACCAATATTTCACCGTCCCTAGGTTGTGGGAGCTTCTCCTCTGATTTACTTTGTCTTGAAGGTTACAAAACTAGCCTTCTCACTGTTTGAAACCATATTTCCTACCTTTTCTCTATGTAGATTTCATCTTTCTACCGCACAAGAATCTATGCACCTTTCGAAAGAACAAATGCGCAGTGTCACACAAATACTATGACTGTGGAATTTTTGCTTTGTGAGATCCATGCAACGTATTGCGTACAAACCCACAAGAATCATCTTATTCATAAGTCTTTGCTAATTTTGTGACCTAAGTTTAAATTTAGGTGTTACGATTTTTTTATGTAGTTTGTAAAACATAAAAAAAATCAGTTTTTAGTTAATTCTTTCATAGTAGTTAGTCAACCTAGCATGGCAGGGAGGTCAAGAAGAACAAAAATTCATTTTCATTTCCACATGGATGGTTACCTGATAATATTAAATTTTAATTAGATCTTTTTAATCATTCATCACCTTAATTTTTTGGACCATAAGTGAATCTCCCTTTATATTCAACCAAACATTTAGGAAATAAATTAGTTGAGGTATCGCACACACATATGTGAACATCTTCATGTTTTTGTTTTGCAATTGAAATCTCGGAAGTTTAAATAATTGAAAGGACCACGATTATTCCCATCTTTTTACAATCTACAASATTTTTTTACAAATAGATGCAATAGAAAAAGACTTATGGAGTTAAAATATTTTAATTGACCTYAAATATATATATCTTGATAACATAGGACTAGTTTTATTTTTCATRCAAATTTCCATTTTCAAACTACATTTATTGTTTAAGTAGGAGGAAGTAACAAACCCTATGGAATCCACATGTTCCAATCACACTTGTAGATATTTTTACTCTCCGCATTTGCACASATATTCAGTCGAACACAAATGATTTGTAAATCTAKCKTTATTGAGTATTCTCTTCTCCTTGTACCCAAAAGCAATATTGGAGAATAAAAAACACTAAGGGGTTTTAAAACTATCCTTCACCACACCATTAAGTAAATAGATTGGTTCCTGACCCCAATCCAAAATTTTAAAAAATACAACTTTAAAAAAGACACTAAAATCCTCCATCGTGAGGTCACAAAACAATATTTTAGTACAAGTTAGGATTTCAGGGGTAGGTATGAAAAACAAACCATGATCACTTTTAATTTGAAACTTAGAAACTGGATTTTAAGGGTTCTTAAAATCCTTCACCTCAAGTGTGCTATACGAATACAATGACACACACATCATGGAGTAAAGTCTTAGATCTAGTCATTCTTGTGAGTCTTCTTGAGCCAACCAACTCTTGTGAGGATTCATCCCATGCCCTCTTTTTGAGTTTGAGAGAACCTGACACAGTACACTTGAAGGAGTTAGCTTATTTGCCAAAACTTAGGGTTTCTACAGAGGTGGAAACTATGAGATACAATTTCACTTGAGTCATATGTTGAATAAACATTTGGAAAATTTTCAAGTTTCTTCGGGACATGCCCCTAGTACCCCTCAGGATAAGTGATTCTTTTGTACCTTTACTATTCTTCTTCTGGTCGTATCATGCCCCATTTTTGAAACTATTGGAATTTCCAGTTAAATTTTTAGAAGAAGGAAATTATGTCTTCTAGGACATGTGCTTTTAATTTTCTACACCCTTGCATAGAAATATCCCATCCTATCAAAAAACTTTACATTAAAATTTGATACATTTTTATTGTTGACTCCCATTACACTCACTACAATTCAATTTAAGTATTCTCTTTGATTAGGACATTTCATTTAAAAAAGAATAAATTATCATTTTCAACATGAAATTGACACACTCACTGAAAAATTAGCATCATAGGGAACCATTTTTCCCCTAGGAATTCTAGATGCCAATAAGGCCTTCGAATAGTGTTGGTAGGTAACCTTGGTCTTACTACTTTTCCAGTCTGGCCTTCCCATAGAAACTCACCTTTGAACACAGTGATTCTTGGATAAGCCTTTCTTAGATCTAATTTTCTAGGTGCTCCTACTCAAAACAACCTATCCAATGGCCTTTCCTCAATAGTAACTGACCCCCAAATCTCAAGAAACATGGTACGATATCCAAGAAAAATATATCCCACCACCAATGTAGTGAAATTTTTGTATATGGTGTCATTAAATATCCCATATTTGATGAAATATCCCATATTTGATGAAACTTCTTGTGAATTTGAAAAACATCCATCCAAAAACTCACAACCATTAATACAGTATACCTCCCACCTTCCCTCAAACCCAATCATATTCCACCCATTCATTGCTTAGTGCACCTGTAATGAGCTCACATTACCAATATTGACCATATTCCTAGAGTACCAAATGTTCCTTTAAGGCCTACTAATCACAACTCTCATGCGAGGGATACTCGTAGATACAACAATTTGGATAACTTTGTTGAGTCCCCTGTAGGCATGTCCATACTAGAGTTTGTTACGAAATGAGGAACACTTCTATGCTCAACCTAGTAGAAGAGAGGAAGAAATATGTAATCAAGAAAGTAAATGACAAAGAAAACACACAGTACATAGAGATTTTACCTTGGAAAACCAAAACAACAAACCAACATTCCTTGAGAGTTCTACTCTCTTATTGTCTTATTCATTTAGAATAAAGGGTTATATATCTAACCTTGGTCCACACCTAATACAAAATCAACACCATACCCTCTTTCTTTACACAAGGACGAGCCTGTAGTTGATTCGACTTACATCTACATGACCAACAACCTCTACAATTATTGATTCATTGATCAACTATTTCAAAATTACAACACACCTTATTTATAGGCCTTAGATTAGGTAAAAAACTAAAACAAAGGCACCAAAAAATGGTTACAATCCACACATATCATTGGTTACAGATCTTGTGAATCTCAGGATTCTGTTACAATCGAATACCAAGTTGGATTTCCAGTCAGTCGCCATTCAGTATTCAGTAGTTTTCCACACATCCACTTCTCAACCTCTTATCGGTTGACCTCTTCGACTTTACCTAGTTGAGCCACCTTGACCTTTGAATTTATATCGATGTAGTCGACTTCTTCTTTACCCATTCAACCCACCTTGACCTTTGACTTACTATTGATTCCTTTGACTTCATCTTTACTCGGTAGAACCACCTTGACCTTCGAATTTGGTTGTTAGTCGATCCACCTTGAATAGACTTTCACTGCAAAGAATATAAAAACCCAACATTCTCCCACTTTTTGTTTTCTTTGTTGAAAATGGGAGACTTTTGAACTCTCATTCACAGACCCAGGGAAACAATGCCCATTTCCTCTCTGCAACAAGAGAACTTCACAACACTCACAGACTTGGTCAAAGATACTACTATGTTTTCCAATGTGTCTACCTTATCTAGAAGAACCTTGTTTCTTTTCACCATGTCTCTGATGAAATGGTGTTGTACATCAATGTGCTTAGTCATAGAAGGATAAGCTAGTTTCTTTGCCAGAAATATTGTGCTTTGATTGTCGCACTTTATCTTTATATCTCTCTGCTCAAACTTGATTCCTGAACATAGCCTTTGTATCCATACTACTTATTTTCTTCCATGAGTGGATGCCATGTATTCATCTTCTATTGTTGACAGAGCTACGACTTCATATCGCTTACTCATATAGTCGATTTCTCGACCGAAAACTTTGAACACATATCCACTAGTCGAACTCCATTGATCCATATATCCAGCCTAGTCAGTGTTGAAAAATACATGTACATTTAATTCATTATCACCTCGAGGTTTTCCTTGGCAACATATAGCATAATTTTTTATGCCACACAAATATCTAANTCCTTCACCTCAAGTGTGCTATACGAATACAATGACACACACATCATGGAGTAAAGTCTTAGATCTAGTCATTCTTGTGAGTCTTCTTGAGCCAACCAACTCTTGTGAGGATTCATCCCATGCCCTCTTTTTGAGTTTGAGAGAACCTGACACAGTACACTTGAAGGAGTTAGCTTATTTGCCAAAACTTAGGGTTTCTACAGAGGTGGAAACTATGAGATACAATTTCACTTGAGTCATATGTTGAATAAACATTTGGAAAATTTTCAAGTTTCTTCGGGACATGCCCCTAGTACCCCTCAGGATAAGTGATTCTTTTGTACCTTTACTATTCTTCTTCTGGTCGTATCATGCCCCATTTTTGAAACTATTGGAATTTCCAGTTAAATTTTTAGAAGAAGGAAATTATGTCTTCTAGGACATGTGCTTTTAATTTTCTACACCCTTGCATAGAAATATCCCATCCTATCAAAAAACTTTACATTAAAATTTGATACATTTTTATTGTTGACTCCCATTACACTCACTACAATTCAATTTAAGTATTCTCTTTGATTAGGACATTTCATTTAAAAAAGAATAAATTATCATTTTCAACATGAAATTGACACACTCACTGAAAAATTAGCATCATAGGGAACCATTTTTCCCCTAGGAATTCTAGATGCCAATAAGGCCTTCGAATAGTGTTGGTAGGTAACCTTGGTCTTACTACTTTTCCAGTCTGGCCTTCCCATAGAAACTCACCTTTGAACACAGTGATTCTTGGATAAGCCTTTCTTAGATCTAATTTTCTAGGTGCTCCTACTCAAAACAACCTATCCAATGGCCTTTCCTCAATAGTAACTGACCCCCAAATCTCAAGAAACATGGTACGATATCCAAGAAAAATATATCCCACCACCAATGTAGTGAAATTTTTGTATATGGTGTCATTAAATATCCCATATTTGATGAAATATCCCATATTTGATGAAACTTCTTGTGAATTTGAAAAACATCCATCCAAAAACTCACAACCATTAATACAGTATACCTCCCACCTTCCCTCAAACCCAATCATATTCCACCCATTCATTGCTTAGTGCACCTGTAATGAGCTCACATTACCAATATTGACCATATTCCTAGAGTACCAAATGTTCCTTTAAGGCCTACTAATCACAACTCTCATGCGAGGGATACTCGTAGATACAACAATTTGGATAACTTTGTTGAGTCCCCTGTAGGCATGTCCATACTAGAGTTTGTTACGAAATGAGGAACACTTCTATGCTCAACCTAGTAGAAGAGAGGAAGAAATATGTAATCAAGAAAGTAAATGACAAAGAAAACACACAGTACATAGAGATTTTACCTTGGAAAACCAAAACAACAAACCAACATTCCTTGAGAGTTCTACTCTCTTATTGTCTTATTCATTTAGAATAAAGGGTTATATATCTAACCTTGGTCCACACCTAATACAAAATCAACACCATACCCTCTTTCTTTACACAAGGACGAGCCTGTAGTTGATTCGACTTACATCTACATGACCAACAACCTCTACAATTATTGATTCATTGATCAACTATTTCAAAATTACAACACACCTTATTTATAGGCCTTAGATTAGGTAAAAAACTAAAACAAAGGCACCAAAAAATGGTTACAATCCACACATATCATTGGTTACAGATCTTGTGAATCTCAGGATTCTGTTACAATCGAATACCAAGTTGGATTTCCAGTCAGTCGCCATTCAGTATTCAGTAGTTTTCCACACATCCACTTCTCAACCTCTTATCGGTTGACCTCTTCGACTTTACCTAGTTGAGCCACCTTGACCTTTGAATTTATATCGATGTAGTCGACTTCTTCTTTACCCATTCAACCCACCTTGACCTTTGACTTACTATTGATTCCTTTGACTTCATCTTTACTCGGTAGAACCACCTTGACCTTCGAATTTGGTTGTTAGTCGATCCACCTTGAATAGACTTTCACTGCAAAGAATATAAAAACCCAACATTCTCCCACTTTTTGTTTTCTTTGTTGAAAATGGGAGACTTTTGAACTCTCATTCACAGACCCAGGGAAACAATGCCCATTTCCTCTCTGCAACAAGAGAACTTCACAACACTCACAGACTTGGTCAAAGATACTACTATGTTTTCCAATGTGTCTACCTTATCTAGAAGAACCTTGTTTATTTTCACCATGTCTCTGATGAAATGGTGTTGTACATCAATGTGCTTAGTCATAGAAGGATAAGCTAGTTTCTTTGCCAGAAATTTTGTGCTTTGATTGTCGCACTTTATCTTCATATCTCTCTGCTCAAACTTGATTCCTGAACATAGCCTTTGTATCCATACTACTTATTTTCTTCCATGAGTGGATGCCATGTATTCATCTTCTATTGTTGACAGATCTACGACTTCATATCGCTTACTCATCTAGTCGATTTCTCGACCGAAAACTTTGAACACATATCCACTAGTCGAACTCCATTGATCCATATATCCAGCCTAGTCAGTGTTGAAAAATGCATGTACATTTAATTCATTATCACCTCGAGGTTTTCCTTGGCAACATATAGCATAATTTTTTATGCCACACAAATATCTAAATACTCTCTTGACATTTGTCCAGTTCTCCTTCCCAAGTGTTGACATGTATCTTCTCAACACTCCCACTACATGGGAAATGCCAGTTCGAGTGTAGAACATCGCATACATTATATTATCAAAAAAACTTGCATAGGGAACATGTGTCACGTCCTCTATTTAATCATGTGTCCATGGACACCGTTAAATAGTTAGTCTTTCTCCCACATGAATTGGCATCTTCACAGGTTTGCAATCCTTCATGTCGAAACATTTCAAGATTTTTTCAATATACTTCTTCCAGTTCAACCAGATCTTTCTAGATGCTCAATCTCTCTTAATCTCCATTACCATAATGAAGTTCATTTCACCAAGATCCTTCATGAAATTTTTTTAGGATAAATGCTTCTTCACCTCCTTTATTGCATCCATGTTGTTTCCAATCAACAACATGTCTTTGACATACAATGCTACATATATGAAACGCCCACCTCCTTCTTTGGAATTTATGTAGTGATCAACTTTTCTTCTCACAAACCCAAAAATAAGGTTGTATGTGTTGAATGTTTGGTACCACATCCTTGGTGATTTATTTAGACCATAAAGGGATCGTTTCAATTTGCACACCAAATATTTCTTTCCCTTTTCTAAAAATCCTTCAAGTTGTTTCATGTATATTTCCTCTTCCAGGTCCCTATGTAGGAACGTTGTCTTCTCATCCATCTGTTCAATTTCTATATCAAATTATACAACCAGAGACATTATTACTCCAATGGAAGTTATTTTTTCACAAAAATAACCAACAAACAAGCATAGCATAAACACACCATCTTAAAGATAATAATAATACATAACAAAATATAAATATACCAAGAAAACAAAGAGCACTTACCATTAATTAAACCATTCACAAACTGGTTGTAGATCAAGGATGTTCCTCCTAAACATATATTCTATTGTTTTAAATATCAACAATAGGTCACCCCTAAGCCAGGGCTATGAATCCACAAGGAGGGATCCTATGAAAAATCTAAACACATAGCAGTTAGCTAACATGCTTTCAGGTTTTCCCACCTACACACCAATCCTAATTTCCAGCTATGTTTCTCGTTGATCCCGCACAACCAAAATAAATGAACCTCTTTATCTACCATGCATTCTGTCAGGATGTTCCATTTCTCTCCAGGACTCTAGTGCTAGTTGTCAAGAAATATCAATGATGAAAACTCCAAGGATTCTCAGTTGTGAATAGTTATTTCAAAACTTCCATTAATTTCATTCACACATGTATCCATTCACTCTTGGAATAATTAATAATTCCTCATATACATATCACAATGGCTCTCATCCTCTTGTCACTCATTTCCATGTTCAAATCAAGAGCACATGAATGATAAAGCATCAAGAAAATGAAATAATAACCATTGAATGAAGAACAAGCCCCGAACGAACCATGACAAGGTTTAATATAGTTACATTAAATCAATAACCACATGGACTTTATCCCTCTCTCTCGTGGAATCATATCCCCGTAGCTATTGTCCTTGTATGTATTGCAACCAACAATGTATTTTCTTAATATGTATGGAAGTATTACATTTCCTAGGATCTTCGAACCCTTTCAACTTATTGGCGCACTAGCCTAATTGTGACATCCCCCAAAATAAGATATTTGGAAATTTAATTTTCTGGGAAATTATTCCGTTTTTGGTAAATTCAAATTTGGAATTTTTTTTCCATTTATGGAAATTCCAAAATTCGACTTTGTTAATTGTAATAAATTATTATGACTGTTGGGTAGAATTTTGATTTGACCCAACTAACTATTTGATAATGACACTTGTTAAAAAATAGAATATTTTATATTAAATGTAGGAAGACAAATGGAACAACCATGTTGAAATTAGCTGACCATGACTCCATGAGTGGGGAACATGTTGGAACTACCCCTGGGCTGATTTTTACAAGTGGCAAATTAATGATTTGGCCATTGGCAGCCCCTAAAAATCAGGGATTTAGGAAGCTACAAAAATTCCAAGGAAGGAAAAAGACCTAGGCAAGTTACAAATAAGCATATGTGAGGAGGCAAGACGCTGTTGAGTATGATGGGAAAAAGAGTTTAGTTGTGATTTTTCTTTTATTTCACTTGCTTTTATGAACACTGGAAGGGTGTGAGGCAAGGAGAAAAAGTGACTGAATTTGAAGGACAATGTTGTAGAGGGATTTCCAAGTTCGCCCTTAAGGACTCATGGTCAGGCTAGGGGGTGAATCAGGCAAGTAATCGTGGCTGCTCGGTTCTACGGTTGGGAGGAACATGGCTATTCCCTTTGTTTTCTCCGCAAGATAGTTCAGATATGTTACTCTAAACTCCATTTGTCTGAATGAATTATTTGTTAGATATACTGTACATGTTATAGCTATACAGAAAAGAGTTCTGGTGTCTGTTTTAATGATAATATAAGTGTTGTAAGTCCTCTCTTGTACCTAAATAATTCAGTATTCTACCTCCGGTGGATGAATTGGTTGTTGATTTAATGGGATCCTTAATGATGATATTCATGCAATAACCTAGACAATGGCTATTTGAAAATTCAGTAAATAGACTGTAGGACCTAATTGTAGATTTATTTTCTAGAAGTGATTTTTATTCGTTAAGAAAAAATATAGAATCGAACGCCTAACAGTGAATGGATAGAAGTAATATATGCGTAGACATGACTCCAAGCTTTAAACAGAGTTGGGTATGAATATCAATGAACGAACAAAGCTTATATATATATATATATATATATATATATATATATATATATATATATATATATATTCAAAACTTTAAACGGAATTGGGTATGCATATCAATGAACGAACATAGTGTATATGTATATATATATATATATATATATATATATATATATATTGTTCAAAACTATAAAAAGAATCGAGTATATATATCTATGAACAAACAGAGTGAATATATATATATATATATATATATATATATATAGGTTTCAAACATTAAACAGAGTCGAATATACACAACAATGAATGAACAGAGTGAATATATATGCGTAAGTGTATTCCAACCTTTAGAAAGAAATATAGAGTCGATTAGGTAACAATGCATGAACAAAGATATATATGCATATATCTATGTTTCAAACTTAGCAGAGTCGAACATGTGTCAGTGCACGAACAAAACTATTACATGCTTATGTAAGTTCAAACTTTAAATAGAACCGAATATTTAACAATGAGTGAACAACACTAATATATGCTTTTATTCCTTTCTGTAAATTTAAATCAAGGGGGAAAACAAAAATTCATTCATAGTCTAGGACGATGAAACATAGGGGAGTGAAACAGAATCCAGGGAGTAGGACTATCCTAAACAGGACGATTTAATCATGCTAGCACCCTACTACAGGGAAGCGAATCAATGACTTCAGCAATACATCATTAACATAGACACTTCCTACTTATCTTATGCACAGAAAGAGTATAATAAATTCAGGACAATGGAATTTTCCATTATAGAATAACTAGCAAACAATTGCTTCATATTTTGTCAGAAAGTTTTCCAAGAGAAGTCCCGTTAGACAGTTTTCGATAACAGAAGACTACACAGACTGTCATCAACAAGACCCAACAATAATGGACATTATAACTAGTAAAATTGTTCTGAATACATTAAATCACAGGGGTGATGTACAGAACGCCGAAGATAATCCTTTTCCCAAAATAGTCATCAAAGAAGAAACTCTACGAACATAATCAGGACTTCCATGCTTATTTTTAAGGAGCAATTTGAGAGCCATTTTTTATGGAACCCGAGTACCTTTGTCATGTTGAAGCCGATACCTGCACTGAGGAGTGAACATCCCTACATTCGACCATCACAGGAAAGTGTTAACAGAGTATTAAACTTCAATTTATAAAATCGAATGTGTAGTTGAGGTCCACAGGGATGCCAGACTACTTAACTTAAAAACGCCACGACCTCAAGTAGTCGTGCCTGGTTTGCAATTGTGACCCTGGATGGGAGGATTGATGCCTGAAACTTTTGGTGGGTACCTCATAACAAAACAAACTCCCACCATTAATACAAAGATACCCCTTTCACATAGAGCTTTAAACAAAAAGTTTATAGAGGAAATAACACTACGAACTCAAGAAGATCAATCTTTTATAAACATAACTTTGTATGAATAGATATAAATAATGTGAGAAATGAAAAAAAAAAATATATATATATAT
>JZKD02S0865966.1:227756-240183 GCA_000966675.3 Picea glauca
TGAAATGTTGAAGGGGGAGAAGGTATTGTCTCACTGTCAATCTCCATATGAGATTCTCTGGATCTTTGAAAGGCTATCTCTTCTTCAAGGGTAACATCTCTTCTTGTATGAATCTGTCTCTAACGAGGAATTTCGATCATGAATGTCTTCAAATATTCATTGTTATCCCATAAATGTATCCTTTCTCCCTAAAGGGTCTAGCTTGGACTTCTTCTCTTTAGGTACATGAAAATACACTGGGCATCCAGATATATTGAAGTGCTCAATCTCAATATTCACTTTGGTGAAGGATTCTTTGGGATTTATGTTCTTCAAAGTCTGGTGAAGACTCTTGTTTTGATCATATATTGTGTCATGCATGTTTCTACCCATAGAATCATACAAAGATTCTGATCATGCATTATTTCATTGGTTTCCTCAATGATGGTTCTATTCTTCCTCTTTCTAAAATAGTTTTGACTCCCTCTGATTCAAGTGACTCCCTCTGAAGGATAAACATCTTCCTTTGTTGTTAACCTGTCTAGAACAAGAAAACAAAAGGAGCCAAAAGAAGAATATATCCTAAAGGATAATAAAGACTACATATTCTAGAATCAAAACAATTTAAGGATTGTTGTCACAACTACAACACCTACTTGTAATGTAGCAAACTTTAGAAGTATAGGGTAGAGGAATGAAAATTACAACAATAAAACTTGGAGTCTTCACTTCCAGTGTGTTGTTTCTCTGAATGCATTGCGATCCCTCTGGATCCATGAATTCGGCAAAAGGTTCCTTCCTCCTGCAATTTACCTCATGCCATTGATACAAATAATATATATACAAGTGCATAATGAGAGTGCTGATATGATTTCTCCAATGGCACCTGGTTGATCTATATCCTCTTGACATATTCATTAAGAGGGTAGTCATAGTTTCACCTTTTTGTATCACCCACAATAATCCTTCATATGAATTCTTTGTCTTCCAGGAACTTGAAGTTTCTTGATCCATCAAGATTATCTTATATCATAGTTGTGTTCATCATAACTTTAGATTCCTCACAAACCCTTGTCAACTGGGATAGAAAACCTAATGGCTAGGCTATGCTAGGCTAGCGCTTTTAGGTTTTGTTGGAATTATGACTGTCAACAATAATCCTTTGAAATATAGGATAATGTTGGTGAGATGAAGAGATCCTTCAATGAGTTGCAGAAACCCTAATTCTGAAATTTCTATAGAAAATAGCGAAGCCCTAGAAACCCTAGGGCCAAAATATCAAAATGCTCGGAAGTTCACTCTGAGAGTCTCTAGAGGTGCGTTGGAGGAGGCCATACTCTCCTATTCTAAAATTATCCCCAACGTTCAACTAATAAGGGATGAAATATCTCAAAAATGAAGGTTGTATGTATTTTCTAGAAACCCTAGGAGGGTCATAGGGTTCTATAGAAAAAGAGAGGAGGCTCATAGATTCTTGTGCAATGGGTTCTTCAAGAGCTATGCTCTGATACCATGTTGATTTTTCTATAAGAAAGTTTTAATCATGAATTTCATTCATTTTTATCATTTAACTTAAACCATAAACAATTATGTTGCAACAACCAAGATCACAAGAAGAAACACCATGCACAAGAACACAAGAAGTATCCTGTGAAACCATTCTCAAAAAGGGAATAAAATCCAACCGAATGATCCTTTTCTATATTCTTGAAGAGAAATACCTTCACCACCAAGAAAAACTATCACACAAGAGGGTGCTTGCAAACCCTAGAATACTAACTCCCAAGAGAGGTGCACACTTTTCCCAAGAAGATGAACTTGTTGAAATTTCCAAACTCACACAAAAGATATGATTCTTCAATGAGGAATTTACCTTTACTTATATTACACTTGACCTATCAACAAAAGTGTTTATTGGAACAATAGGACCGACCCCTCTATCTCATAATATAATTAATATTAACCATATTAATTATCGTTTACGTTAATTATCAATTACATTAAGGTGGGGTTGACCTATACCCTTTACATTACAATTAGGGTTACAAGAAGGTATGACTCTTGAATAATATAGAAAGGGATCTCATACACCCACTAGTGTTAAGACACTAGGGGCACATCCATAGGGATGCCCATATATCTATCTCATTGTGTCTCATAGGAGAACCACACTCACTAGTACTCAACCACTAAGATCACATTCACCTGTGCTCATCTACGAGCATGTCCACTCAACAGATCTTCCTTCCCATTGCATTAAAAAGGAGAGTCATATGGAGTTCATTATCTCAATGCTCTGCTCAAAGGAGGATAATACATCATCTTCATCTCTGTCTAATGACGATGTACCTAGCTCTATGGGAATTCACATGTTCACCTTGTGCTCAGCCATAGGCATGTCCAACTTAGCAGATCTCCTTTCTCACTGCATTACACAGGAGAATGATCTAGATTTCTTCTCAACTTTTTGTATGGAGGAGGCCATGACTATGTTCCAGTTCTGTCTCAGATAGGAACAACACATGCATCTCAGGGGCTTTCTCTCAGGTCGAATTAATCAGTCTGTGTCATGGAGAATGTCTCACGTAGTTGTAATCATCAACAACATTTTCATATGATCTATGTTTGGTGCATTTGATACCTCCTCGAAAAGGTCTAACCAAGGAGTAATTTTTTTTTTAGGGGCCAAGGTATATTGTTATCAACCCCTTGGCCCACCAAAAGTCCACAAAAATGTCGTTTAGGCACTCAAAATGGCCCCGTAAGTTTTGGGCCCGAAAAGCTATGAGAATTTTCCAAAATGGAAAACTATTCTTTGAGCCATTGGAATAGGTGGGTGGCCACCAACATCCATATAGATCACTAACTTGTGTGACATCTTTAATAATTCTTTAATATATTCACACACAAATCTCTGTTTTTGCCTGAGATTTTGTACTTGTCTACGCAAGTTCTACTCATAGTCAATAGGCAAAAAATTCTCTTTGATTTTGCTAACCATCTTCTTCCAAGTTTTAAGATTCTCTAATCTATTATCTACTCTATCTTTCTGCAACATATCCCTCCAAAGTGCAACATATCCTTTCAACTTTGTAATGGAAAAATGAACACGATTTGGATTTTGAACATTCTCATACTCAAAGTATCTTTCGAGATTTTGTATCTAATCTATAAGATTTTCATCCCTTATACTGCCATCATAACATGAAACTTCAATCCTTAGGCTACCTCTATTACTCAAGAAAGATATTAAACATATTGTTGGGTCTCCTTCCTCAACATTTTGTTCAACTGCAATCTCTTCCTTAGATTATGAATCTAGTTCAACTTCTCCATTTCTTCTATTCTCCAACTCGTTTATTCTTCTTCTCAATTCTTTGAGTTCTCTATTCCTCACACCTTCTCGTTATTATCCTCTTTTTCATGGTGGCATCCTTACGATTTTTCTTCCAGCCCTCACTCAGACCAACAATCACAGGCCTTACCTCTAAGAATTATTCTCTCACGACTCAAGAAATAAACCTACTCTCATACCACTTGATGCAGAAACTATACCCTACAGGAATTCTAACACCTTCATGACTATGATTTGTGTTTAGAATGTACAACGAAACTCATGTTTGAACACACAAAAAATATTTCATTTACATTTATTAAAGATTGAAATAGAAGAATTTAATTACAAACACAATAACATAAATAGGTTGTGAATACTCTCCTTTATTATTTATTGTAGAATTCCTCTCATTACAATCTAATCAAGAAATACATGTTTCCTCACCAGACTAGAACTCATTTACTGTGTTGTTCTTCTGCATATTACACCGTCTTTTCTCGATCTCATTATTTGCAGTGATCTTAGTCACCTCAATCAAACATGATATAATATTACCTTTTGTCTAGAATGAATGATCAACCCCATCGACCTCTTTCTTMCTCATTTTTATGYTGTTCATGTTTGTTGATTTGTTTCCCCTTCTGTTGTGAAGATGAATAGTCATGACTATTCCTTTCCGATTCGTTTMTCAATTTGWATTTTGTTTCCTCTTCTTTCAACAATGATTYCCACTTGGCACTTAATCTTCATGARCKGCGTGGACTAGAATCAGAATCAGAATGTTGAGTAGCAACATAAGATTTCCAACATAATTCCTATAGCATGRAGTTGCAACACAAATCACGTAGCTTGGAATTGCAACATATTTCATGTAGCATGGAGTTGCAACATTCTATCTATAGCATGGAATTGCATMATATTTCATGTAGCATGGAGTTGYAGCATAAGAATGACAACATTATCTTTGTCATTCGGAGTTGCAGCCTGAGTCACAACATTATCAATTATAACGAGTAATAACACAAGTTGCATAATARAGTTACAACCATCCTTATTTGTCCTGAACTAAMTTGTACATAATTGAAATKTTTTTGAGTCATGCAGATTGCCCCAAACTAAATGACGCAGASCTCCTCGACCCTCGAGMTGAAGTCTGCTCACAKGATCATTCTTTGTCTCCTTTGAGCTGAATCGGCTCTTTCAATTCCTTGTTGGAATCTCAATTCAATCGATCCAYAGGTCCTTTCGRAAGCTCCCATGCACRAAMAACACTAGGCACGAGCTCCACCTTTCCCACRCAACCACAGCGCTATGACCAAGGTCCTARCCCCAAAKTCCTTGTCTCAACTTCACGACTTTTCAAGTTTGCAAGTCGAAGCTTTCAACTTCTCCTTTCCAATCTYGTGATACCTGAAATGCTGATACATGMAAGRCTCCCTTATGTTAGTGCCCTCCRCACRTGACCGTCGKCTAGGMTTATCACTARCACCCCTCACTACTTGCCACTTCTTSAGTTGTAGCATCGAGCTCACATGCTCTTATCTTGCGACTTCCTAAGACGTGAGAAKTCAATGGAGTGTTGAMTCCTTCCACTATATGACGCATGTMCACCTATCTATCACATGGGCCCACAACATGATTCTTCCACGTGTCCCTCGTACTCAACTTCRCACGTTGCGACTTCGCACCCCAAGCRATGCCTYCTTTGTATCTTGACACCCGAAGTGTCRAGATCMTGAACTCCTCGCTGCTCTCTRTTGCAACTCRCGACTTCAGGACTTCTCCTTCYGAKTTTCTTGACTCTCCAACTGCCAAACCCTGAAATAAATATTCACGAGCGATCCAACAACCCTCGTCRGCTTGGATCCTAYGACCCTATTTCTTYTRAGCTTAACTTCGAAAAAAAAACACTCGTCGTAACCCTCCTTGCTCCTCTRTAAGATCTGACGRCTCTCRGAACTTCTCGAATTCTCYACGRAGAATTTCGRTCGTCCGATTCCTCCTTGACAACTCCTACGAAATGGAACAAGTATCCTTTTGCGAAAYKTGTTTACTTGCAAACAACGTCGYTGCRCCTTMTTCTAACACTTCAAGGMACTAGCCCTCTTGAGCRTCCTCCACAACTCGAGTCTTCAAGAAGACTCCTGCACGCACTCCTTGCRGCAAATTTTCAAATACTTCCAAGTATTTGAACCTCTTCRACTCTGTGCACTCCCTGCGACAGCARTCTTTCARCAATTTCGCTYAGGTTGCAAACACTRAGACTTCACTCGGCCTGYGCACTCCTTGCACGRCTCCTGTGCTTAACTTGCACTTTTGYGAGAATGAAAACAAAKTTATCTCTCCTGAGCTTGCARAGAYGAACTCTRACTTCTKTCAACACACACCTTGTGGACAATTTCACTACACTCCTTGCAGGAAAACTCTTGCTCAGATAGAGAAACAATTGAAACTCATTTTGTACTCTCCCTCTCTTCAGATTTCAGACATTAAATGTGAAATCATACATTCACGCATCAAAGCAAATTCATAACAGAGAGTAACAAGCATTTGCATAGCATTCAATCATGCATACACATAAATTATTTGAACACCATGAGTCTGAATCGAGCTTCATATATTAATTTCATAACTTCTGTACATGGTCTCTTCTACACAGCTCTCTGCTTCTGCTCTCCTATGCTCTCTTCTCATGCTGCTAATGTTACAATGATACAAGTGAGGGTGTCTATATCTGTTTTCCCTCCAACTCCTAAAACTATCTAATCTAGGAATTTAAAGCTATCTGTTTACAATGTGGAAGTACGCCCTTTCTTAACTATTTCATTTAATTTTGGCACATCCCACTTCAAAACATTTCAAGCAATTCCTCATGTGCCAAAATGCATTGGTGCTTGCCCCACGCTCGCTTGACGTTAGCGATGCTCCTGCATGATACTCCCTCACCTGAAAATTTTCATGGGCTCCTATCCATGATCTCTCGCACGATCTATCCATGCTTCTGGATCTTTGCTTGATTCTCCCAGCTAGCATCTTCAACTGGATATCCCTTCCACTTGACCAAGTATTCAAAATATTCCCTTCTTCTAGTCCTTTTGCTAACTCTATTGTCTAGTATTCTTTCCATATGCGGCTTCTTTGCAACTGGCATCTGTTTAGCCCACTGAATCTTTGTTTGTTCACCACTTGTTCCTAATTCCTCAGCTTTGTATGGGTACAAATCTGAGACATTGAATATCGAAGAAATTCTGATCCCATTGGGTAATTCAATCTCATAAGCATTTGCCCCAAATTTCTTCAAGACCTAACATGGTCTGATCTTCTTCATCTTTAGTTTGTTATAGGTCCCCTTCGAAAATATTTCTTTTCTCAGATGTGCCGGAATCAAATCACCAACCTCAAACTAAATTTGTCTACTATGTTGATTTTCTCTGCACTTATAGTCTTGTCTCGAGTTTTTCAATCGCTCCTTCACCTGGCTGTGAAGTTCCTTCATCGCTTATGCAAAATCCTCTGCACTAGCACTCCTAGTTGCATTCTGTTCTGAATCTCTCAATTCTGAAACTCCTCTTGGCTGTGTCCCATAAACAATTTGGAATGGAATCTACCCTTTTCTTCGGTTGATTGAATCATTGTAAGCAAATTCTGCCTGTGGAAGAATATTGTCCCACTGACTGTGGTGTTCTGTTACCAAGCTCCTCGGCAAGTCTCCCAAACTTTTGTTCACTACTTCTATTTGTCCATTCGTCTGAGGATGATAAGATGAGTTGAATGACAAGTTTCTTCCCATATTTTTCCATAATTTTCTCCAGAAGTGTTCCATGAACTTGGTGTCTCGATCCGAAACTATGCTCCTTTGTAAGCCATGAAGTCGAATGACCTCTTTGAAAAACAGATTCGCAATGTGAGTTGCACCACTGGTTTTCTGACATGGTATGAAGTGTGCCATCTTAGAAAATCTATCTACCACTACAAAGATCGAGTCAAACCCTCTTTGTGTTCTCAGCATCCCCAATATGAAGTCCATGCTTATTGCATCCCACAACCTGTCAGGTATGGGTAACGATTGATAAAAGCTTGCATTTTGCCTCTTCCTTTTTGAATGCTGACAAATTATGCATCTGTCCACAAATATTTTGACATATTCTCTCATTCTTGGCCAATAATATCACTCATTTAACTTTGAGAACATATTTTCATGACCGAAATGCCCGACCAATCCTCCACTATGTTTCTCCTTCAGCAAATTCTCCCTCATGGAGCATTTTGGAATACAAAGTTGATTACCCTTAGACAGTAATCCTTCCTGGATCATGTATTMTGTCCATCAGCTTCTTTCCCTAAGAATTGGATTCTCAKCTGCTTCATAYGCCTCCTTAAAAWYTGGATCATCTCTGTACATGTCCCTGAGATCATCAAAACCCAGTGTTTTGACTCTGAACTCCTGCAACAACAAACATTTCCTRCTCAAAGCATCAACAACTTTGTTAGCAGTTCCATAAATATGCTTGATTACAAAAGTAAAGTTCTRCATGTATTCAAACCATTTATCATGTCTTTGATTCATCTTCTCCTGTTGAGTCASAAATTGCAAAGCGTGGTTGTCACTGTATAAGACAAACTCCTTCGGAATTAAWTAGTGTCTCCACTTCTTCAATSCCTGAATAATAGCATAGAACTCCTTGTCCTACATGGAGTATTTCACTTTTKCTTCAYTCAGCTTCTTGYTGAAGTATGTTATTGGCCTATMTTCTTGGCTCAAGACTKYCCCTATTGCAAATCCACTTGCATCACATTTTACCTAAAATGTCTTTTTGAAATCCGTCAGGACCAARTTGGTTGTTCTTTGATTTTCCTTTTCAACAAATTGAAGATTTTCTTAGCCTCTTCTATCTAGTGAAAAGACTTTTATCTCTTCTTCACTGTGTYCATCATCGGTGCACTAATTCCATTGAAATTCCTRATGAAATTCCTAATGAAATTCCTGTAGAAACTAGCCAATCCATGAAAAMTTCAAACTTCAAGTATACTCTTTMGTGATGGYCAATTCTTAATTATCTCCACCTTATTTGGATCCATCCTCAATTTATTTGCAGAAATAACAAACCCCAAATAAATGAACTATGTCTTCATGAACGAGGATTTCTTCATATTTATCAGCAACTTCTCTTGTTGTAGCCTTTTCATCACTGTAGCCAAATGTTCCAGACGCTCTGCCTCAGTTTTACTGAAAATCAGTATGTCATCATGATGCACAATGAAATTTTTTTCGATGAAATCCTTCAGGACTTCATTCATCAACCTCATGAAGGTACTTGGCGCATTCGTTAAGCCAAACAACATAACAAGCCATTCATACAACCCTTCGTTAGTCTTGAAGGTTGTCTTCCATTCATCACCTTCTCTCATACAAATCTGGTTATATCCACTTTTCAAATCAATCTTCGAAAAAAATTTGGCTCCACTCAAGCAATCCATCAAATCATCCATTCTTGGCAATGGAAATCTATACCTTATGGTTATCTTGTTGATTGCCCTCGAGTTAGTACACATCCTCCATCCTTCGTCTTTCTTTGGACTGGGCACTGTTGGAACAACACATGGACTCAAACTTTCTCTAACCAACCCTTTGTCCATTAAATCCTGGACCTGTCTTTTGACTTCTTCATTCTCTTGTGGCGTCAATTTGTACGTTGCTTTGTTGGGTAAACTAGCTACAGGTATGAGATCAATATGATGACTCACACTTCTGATTGATGGAAACGAACGAGGTTGTTCGTCCACTACTATGTCAGCAAACTCCTCCAACAGTTTATGAACCTCTTCCGGTAAATCATCTACCCTTGTACTAGTTAAAACAATTTTAGGCTTCCACCTCTCTCAGGTTGAGTCTGAGGTTTCTTCTCCTCTTCCTTGGGTTTATGATTTCTATCCTAGGCAACTGATTTGCCTCTGGGATGACTTCTGCCTCGGCCTCTTTGACATTGGTTTCGGCTCAACTTCTCTTCAGCTTTTAGAGCCATCTGATAAGCATATTCCACCGTTCATATGGTCATCATGCTCATCTCATCCTGAATGTCGTATCTCAGACCATTCATGTACCTAGAAACTTTTTCATCATCACTTTCGCGATGACCTGCCCTGATGTTCAGCCTGTAGAATTCTTCAGTGTACGCCTTCACTGTCATCAGTTTCTGTCTCAAATTTTGCATCCTCTGAAATAGAGTAATTTGGTAATCCCTGGGAATGAATTTTTCCTTCATCTTCGCGATCATCCTATCCCAAATCTTGATCTTTTGCTTGCCTTTGCAGCATCTGTCAGCTTGTAACTCATCCCACCACAATGTTGCATGTCCTTTAAGTATTGTGACAACATGTTTGACCTTTTTGTCCTCCTTGGCATCTTCATAGTCAAAATATGTGTCCAAAGCCCTAATCCAATCTAAAATCTCTTCAACATCTAGGTTTCCTTCATATACTGGAATATCCATTTTTACTCTAGCACCCATTCTTGCAACAACCCTAATTAGGCGTTCATTTGTTGCATCTTCTGATGTGACTTCTTCTCCTTCATGACCAGCTTCATTTTCACTTTCGGAATCACTAATATCCCTAGCACCAAATGTGCACCTCTGTGTTGTCTCCATGTCCTCAAGTCTGGCGCGTATGTCACACATGTCTCTTTCCATGGCTGGATTTGGCACCTGCCTACCCCTTCCTCTTGGCATTTCCCTATCCTCTAGCGGATCAGGTGTTTATCTGTCTCTTCTTCTCGATAGCATGGCTGAGATTTCTTTCTCGCTTCCCTTGTCTGAAGTATACAAACAGAGTCAAGTTGTGATACCAAAACTGACGCAGACCTCCTCAACCCTCGGGTTGAAGTCCACTCACAGGATCGTTCTTTGTCTCCTTTGAGCCGAATCGGCTCTTTCGATTCCTTGCTGGAATCTCAATTCAATTGATCCACAGGTCCTTTCAGAAGATCCCCTACATGAACAACACTAGGCGCAAGCTCCACCTTTCCCATGTGACCATAGCGCTATGACCAAGGGCCTAACCCCAAAGTCCTTATCTCAACTTCGCGACTTCGTAAGTTCGCAAGTCAAAGCTTTCAACTTCTCCTTTCCAATCTCGTGATACATGAAATGCTGATACAGGTAAGGCTCCCTTATGTCAGCGCCCTCCGCATGTGACCGCCAACTAGGCTTATCACTAGCACCCCTCGCTACTCGCCACTTCGCGAGTTGTAGCATCGAGCAAACATGGTCTTATCTTGCAAATTCTCAAGACGTGAGAAGTCAACAAAGTGTTGACTCCTTCCACTATATGATGCATGTCTTCCTATCTATCACACGGGCCCACAACATGATTCTTCCACGTGTCCCTCGTACTCAACTTCGCACCCCAAGCAATGCCTCCTTTGTATCCCGACACCCGAAGTGCCAAGATCCCGAACTCCTCACTGCTCTCTGTTGCAACTCGCGACTTTGAGACTTCTGCTTTCAAGTTTCTTGACTCTCCAACTGCCGAACCCCAAAATAAATATTCACGAGCGATCCAACAACCCTTGTCGGCTTGGATCCTACGGGCCTATTTCTTCTGAGCTTAGCCTAGAAAAAAAAACACTCGTCGTAACCCTCCTTGCTCCTCCACAAGATCTGACGGCTCTCAGAACTTCGCAAATTATCCACGGATAATTTCAATCGTCCAATTCCTCCTTCACAACTCTTATGAAATGGAACATGTATCCTTTCGCAAAAATTGTTTACTTGCAAGCAACGTCGTTGCACCTTCTTCCAGCACTTCAAGGCACTAGCCCTCTTGAGCTTCCTCCACAACTCGAGTCTTCAAGAAGACTCCTGCATACACTACTTGCGACAAATTTTCAAATACTTCCATGTATTTGAACCTATTCGACTCTGTGCACTCCCTCCGACAGTAGTCTTTCAACAATTCCACTCAGGTTGCAAACACTGAGACTTCACTCGACCTGCGCAGTCCTTGCATAGCTCTTGTGCTTAACTTGCACTTTTGCGAGAATGAAAACAAGGTTATCTCTCCTGAACTTGCAGAGACGAACTCTGACTTCTGTCAATGCACACCTTGCGAACAATTTCACTACACTCCTTGCAGGAAAACTCTTTCCCAGACAGAGAAACAATTGAAACTCATTCTGTACTCTCCCTCTCTTCAGATTTCAGACATTAAATGTGAAATCATGCATTCACGCATCAAAGCAAATGCATAATAAAGAGTAACAAGCATGAGCATAACGTTCAATCATGCATACACAAAAAGTATTTGAACAACATGAGTCTGAATCAAGCTTCATATATTAATTTCAGAACTTTTGTACATGGTCTCTTCTACACAACTCTTTGCTTCTACTCTCCTATGCTCTCTTCTCATGCTGCTAATGTTTACAATGATACAAGTGAGGGTGTCTATATCTATTTTCCTCTGGCTCCTAAAACTGTCTAATCTATAAATTTAAAGCTATCTACTTACATTAACTAACATAAATGCCTTCACCTACTACAGACGAGAGCGGGAGGCTCAAGGTCTATTTACAATATGAAAGTGTGCCATTTTTTAACTATTTCATTTAAGTTTGGCGCATCCCACTTCAAAACATTTCAAACAATTCCTCATGTGCGAAAATGAGTTGGCGCTTGCCCCATGCTCGCTTGATGTTGGCGATGCTCCTGCATCACTAAATATACTCTTGCATCACAAAGGACGACAATCATAGGAGCAATAACTAAAGATGATGAAAACTAATATAGTATAAAAAGTCAATAAAATATGGTTTCAGAAAATAATACCTATAGATAACCCAAAATGCAAAGTAATAAATGAGTGTCCCTTATGATGGATACAGAAAAAGAACATGATATTTCAAAGTTTGAAATATAACCCAAAATGCAAAGTAATAAATGAGTGTCCCTTATGATGGATACAGAAAAAGAACATGATATTTCAAAGTTTGAGATATACATTAATATATAATATTAAATTTATTAATACAATATATCCATTAAAATATATTTTTCATTAAACTTTTAAATAAAAATAGTTATAAAAATCTTAATTTTCATTTAATCTTTGAAT
>JZKD02S0865967.1:0-14201 GCA_000966675.3 Picea glauca
TTAGCTTTCCTTAGGAATGCATGCATGCATAACAGTGATGGTAAAAATAGAAAGTCTAAAATAGAACTAGTCAGTTAACTCCCACTGAAGTAGTGTGTCGAAAATAGAAATTTCTACAACACCCCCTGAACATCACTATGGAGTAAAAAATGAGTCTTGGCTACTAGGCCATTTTAGGTACTCATGTAAAATGCAACTAACGAACACTAAATAAAAGTGAGGAAAGAGGGAAAACCACATGGGAACAAAACCCCCCCTCAAAAGATAATGTATCAAAAGAAGAAAATGGCAGCTGCTAGGAAACTGTGTTCTTCACTACAAGACAATCCCGCAAAGTCTGAAACTTCTTCTCACTGAAAGTCTTCGTGAAGATGTAGAAATATTTATGGATTTGATGAAGTCCTTTGAAAACCTGTTGGACCTTGTAGCTCTTGATCATGTGGGCCCATCTGCACCTAAAAATATTCCTTTCTGGTGGAAGTTGATAGCAAGACTCTCGACCCTTGGGCTGAAATCCACTCAGGATCGTTCTAAATTATCCTCAAGCCGAAGAGGCTCCTTTGGTTCCTTGTTGAAACCTTCAACAAATCTGATCCACAGGTCCTTCACGAAAACTCCACCTGCACCACATGCACCAGGTGTTAGTCTTCACCTCCACATGACCACAACCCAGGCCTTAGTGCAAGCACCTTTCATGACTCATGATCTCGCGAGTTTGTGAATTGAAGACCCTCAACTCCAAACCTCCAATAGTCGAGAGTGCGATACAAGTATGGCCCCTTCCTTTCTAGCACCTCTACAAATAACCACTGGCTAGGGCCTAGCTTTAGCACCCCTCGCAAATTGCAGCTTTGTGAGTTGGAGCGTTGAGCCCTTATGCTCCTCCTTTGCGAATCCCTGAGACGTGATAAGTCAACAATGGGTTGACTCCTTTCCTAGGTGACGTGTGTCCACTACCTTTCACCTGCTTCCACTTTTCTCTTTGCTCTATGTTTGCGCCACCTGTCAACCACGTGGTCTCCACTTAAAGGACATGATGCTTGTTCATACGAGTCCTCGACGCTCGACACTTCGCGACTTCTGCAGTCGAAATCCAATTCTTTCAAACCCCGAGTTCGCAATACGTGATACCACATGGAGGTTCTTATCCAATGGTTCTCCCATGGTTTGGATCCAACAGTCTGGATCTCCTTCCGTGCTCCTTTCAACTCGAAACTTTGCGCAAAACCAAGAATTTGATTTGCCCTCCAAACTCATGAACCCCGAGTTTGCGATATGATCCAGTGGCTTACGCAAAGAATGATCAATGACTCACGTTAATCCTGGATCCTAAGGTGATGGGTTTCACCGACCTCTAATCACCTTGCAACTCTACCAAATCCAATGACTCTCACAACTTCGCACTTCCTTCATGAAGGCCTCTCATCGTCCATATGGTTCCATTGGATCCTATAGTCCTCGCGACTTTGCGAGCTCTCCACGGAGAATACTGATCGCCTGATTCACGCTTCAAATGACTTCTGCCCAATGATTGAATGTTCTCCCTCCTGAACTTAATTTCTATGCGACGGTTTCAATCTTCATATCCCTTTGAAAAATTCAAAGTTGTTATCTCTCCTGAGCTTTCACTTGCAAACTCAAGACTTCCAAAAGGTTCCTTCTCGCATTTCTTGCGGAAAAATTTCAAATAACCTTTGGTTATTTGAGTCTTCGACCCTGTGCACTCTTTGCAACAGTAGTCCCTCGAACTTCACCTTAGTTGATAAATTCTAAGGCTTCCACCAGCGTGCGCACACCTTGCACAGCTCTGTGCTTCACCTGTACTTTTGTAGATATGAGAACAACGATATCTCTCCCGAGCTTTCCGAGATAAAACTTAGACCCTCGTCAATGCACACCTTGCGGATGTTCACTACACTCCTTGCAGGAATTCTCAGGAAGAGAAACAATTGAAACTCATTCTTCTCCTCTCTCAGACTTCATACATTCACCATGAAATCATACACACAACACAACATTGAAATGAATGCATAATAGAGAAACAAATCAATTGTAAACATACCATTCAACTAATGTAAACAGTAAGCATCATAAACACCATGAAAATTGAGTCAAAGCTTCATATATTAACTCAAGTGCTCCTATACATGGGTTCTTCTCTACAGCTCTCTGCTACAGTTCTCAATGATGATAATATTACTGTTACAATGATAGAAGGGTGAGGGTGTATATATCCGTTTTCCCTCCTACGCTTCTAAACTGTCTAATCTAACATTCATATTTACCTACTTTACATTAACAGACTTAAATATCTATTACATTCGACAGGTGAGAGTAATTTCTTTAGATCTGTTCATATCCCCAAGACATAAATGTAAGTACGATTCTCCTAGCTTATTACATTAATGCTTCGGTTTTCAAAATTCAAAACGCTTTCATAAAAAAAAACGTGCTCTTTTTGCATCCGTGCGTTCAACTGTTCCTTTGGCTAGGTGTGTGCTTTGGCTTTGTACGATGCTCCTGCATCATACTCCCTCACTTGAAAATTTTCATGAACTCCTGTTCATGAGCTCTTGCATAGTCTATCCATGCTTTTGAATTATTTCTTTATCCTCCCAACTGGCATCTTCAATTGGATGTCCCTTCCATTTGACCAAGTATTCAAAATACTCCTTTCTCCTGGTCTTTCTGATAATCCTCTTGTCAATTATGCTTTCCATCTGTGGCTTTTCAACTACAGGCATTTGTTTTGTCCATTGAATTTCTTCTTGCTCATCCTCTACTCCTTCTTCTTCAACTCTGTAAGGGTACAAATCTGTGACATTGAATATCGATGATATTCCAACCCCATCGGGTAATTCAATATCATATGTGTTTTCCCCAAATTTCCTTATGACCTTGCACGGTCCAATCTTTTTCATCTTGAGCTTGTTATACGTTCCCCTTGGGAACCTTTCCTTCCTCAAATGCACAAAAATCAGATCACCAACTTCAAATTGAAGTTCTCACCTGTTTTGATCTACTCTCTACTTGTATTCTTGACTTGTACTCTGCAATCACTCCTTAATTCGGTTGTGAAGATCCTTCATTCCTTCTACAAAGTCCTCTGCACTAGCACTTCTAAATTCATCTTGTTCTACATCTTTCAATTCAGAAACTCCCCTTGGCTGCATTCCATAAACAATCTGGAGTGGACTCTGCCCTATGCTTCTATTGAGTGAATCATTGTAAGCGAATTTCGCCTATGGTAGAATTTGATCCCACTGACTGTGGTGTTCAGTCACTAAGCTCCTCAACAAATCTCCCAAGCTCCTATTTACGACCTCTGTCTGTCCACCCGTCTGAGGATGATATGTTGAGCTAAAAGAAAAACTTGTCCCCAACTTCTTCCATAAGGTCCTATAGAAATGTCCCACGAACTTGGTATCTCAATCAGACACAATACTCCTTGGAAAACCGTGAAGTCTGACAACTTCCCTGAAAAACAGGTTGGCAATATGAGTTGCGTCGTTGGTTTTCTGACATGGTATGAAATGTGCCATCTTTGAAAATATTTCAACTACCACAAAGATCGAATCACATCCTCTTTGTTTCCTTGGCAGCCCCAATATAAAATCCATGCTCACTGCGTACCATGGCCTTTCGGGAATGGATAACGGTTGATATAACCCTGTGTTCTGCCTTTTTCCCTTCGTGTGCTGACAAATTCTGCACCTATCCGCAAATTTCTTGACATCTGTCCTCATCCCTGGCCAAAAATATGATCCATTCAACTTTGAGAACGTCTTATCATGACCGAAGTGTCCAACCAATCCTCCACTGTGTTTTTCCTTCAACAAATTCTCCCTCATGGAGCATCTCAGAATACATAGTTGATTTCCCCTTAACAATAATTCATCATGGATCATGTATTCAGTCCATTGGCTTCTATCTCTGAGACTTGGATTCTCATATGCCTCATATGCCTCCTTAAAATCCGGATCATCTCTATACATTTCCTCAAGGTTATCAAAACCCAAAGTCTTGACTCTGAATTCCTGCATAAGCAAACATTTCCTGCTCAAAGCATCAACAACTTTGTTAGCCATTCCAAAAATATGCTTAATCACAAAAGTAAAATTATGCATGAATTCAACCCATTTATCATGTTTTTAGTTTAACTTCTCCTGTTGAGTCACAAATTGCAAAGCGTGATTATCGTTGTACAAAAAAAACTCCTTGGGAACCAAATAGTGTCTCCATTTCTTCAACGCTTGTATGACCGCATAGAATTCCTTGTCATATGTGGAGTACTTAATCTTCGCTTAATTCACTTTTTCACTGAAATATGCGACTGGCATGTCGTCTTGGCTTAAGACTGCTCCAATTGCAAATCCACTCGCATCACACCTGACCTAGAATGTCTTGCTGAAATCTGGAAAAAACAAAATTGGTTACTCAGTGATCTTCTTCTTCAGCAGATTGAAACTCTTTTCTGCTTCCTTCGTCCTGTGAAAATATTTATGTCTTTTCTTCACTGTATCCATCATTGGTGCGCTAATTCCACTGAAGTTTCAGATGAATTTCTTGTAGAAGCTAGCCAAACCATGGAAGCTTCGAACTTCAAACATGCTCTTTGGAGATGGCCAATTCTTAATCACCTTTATCTTTTTCGGATCCATTTTTAATTCATTTGCAGAGATAACAAAACCCAAATAAATGAGTTATGTCCTCATAAATGATGATTTTTTCATATTGATCAACAATTTCTCTTGCTATAATCTCCTCATCACTGCAACTAAATGCTTTAAGTGCTCTGCTTCAGTTTTGCTGAAAATTGATATATCATCAAGATATACAATAACCAATTTCTCAATAAAATCCTTCAGGACTTCTTTCATCAACCTCATGAAAGTACTGGGTGCATTCATTAAGACAAATGGCATGAAAATCCATTCATATAGCCCTTCATTTGTCTTGAATGTTGTCTTCCATTCATCACCTTCTCTCATTCTAATCTGATGATATCCTCTTTTCAAATCAATCTTTGAAACAAATCTTGCTCCACTCAAGCAATCCATCAAGTCGTCCTTCCTCGGCAATGGAAATATGTATCTAATGGTAATATTATTGATTGTCCTTGAGTCTATACACATTCTCCAGCCTCCATATTTCTTTGGGCTAAGCACTATCAGAACAACACATGGACTCAAGCTCTCCCGAATCAATCCTTTGTCCATTAAGTCCTGGATTTGTCTCTTAAATTCTTCATTTTTCTGCGGCATCAATCTGTACGCGGCTTTGTTTGGTAAAATGGCTCTAGGTATAAGATCGATATGATGAATTATACTCCTGATAGGTGGCAACAAACAAGGTATTTCATCCACTACTATATCAACAAACTCTTCCAACAACTCCTGAATTTCTTCTGGTAAATCATCTATTCTCGTACTAGTCAAAGCAATTTTGGGCTTCCTGACCATAATAAATTGTGTGTCTTCCTTCTTCTTAACCTCATCAATAATTTCCTTCCCACTCATTAGAAGTATAGTGTTGCTCATTTATGTGTTCACTTCTTTATNATGTCCTTTTTGTAGCCACGAAAATTTGTATGGGCTTGGATGTACAACAGCCTCCAGCTCCAGATTTTCTACCATCTCTATAGATACGATATTGTCTGTGCTACTGCTATCCACTATGACCTTGCATACTCTATCCTTAGTTTTGCAAGAAGTCCTAAACAGATTGTTTCTTTGGGTTGGGTTCTCTATCTCCTTCTCTGGCTTTAAGAGAACTTTCCTCATCATCAAAGATCTTCTGTCCTCAGCGTCTTCTGCCTCAACATTCCATCCTTGAGCTTCGATAATGTGAGTTTCACCACCATCTTTCTTCTTATCTGGACACTCATAGGATTTATGTCTGATTTTTCCATAGACAAAGCATTTCACTTCACCTCCTCTATCTCTTCCTCTTCCTCTAGCTCGAGGAAATACATTTCTATCAACATACTTCCTTCCCTGTGAGTTTCCTCCTCTCTCAGGTTGAGTTTGAGGTTTCTTCCCCTCTTCTTTAGGTTTCTGAGTTCTGTCCTGGGCAATTGTTTTTCCTCTGGCTTGAATTCTACCTAAGCCTCTTTGACCTTGCTTATGGCTCAAATTATCTTCATCTTTCAGAGCCATATGATAAGCATCTTCCACAGTCCGAATGGTCATCATGCTCATCTCATATTGAATGTCATATCGCAGACCATTCATGTACCTGGCAACTTTTTCATCATCGCTTTTCCGATGACCTGCTCTGATGTTTATCCTATAGAATTCTTCAGTGTATTCTTTCACTGACGTCATCTTCTGTCTCAAATTATGCATCCTATGAAACAAAGTAATTTGATAATCCCTGGGTATGAATTTGGCTTTCATCTTTGCAACCATTCTATCCCAACTCTTGATTTTCTACTTACCCTTACAACGTCTATCAACCTGCAGTTCATCCCACCATAGTGTTGCATGCCCTTTAAGTTTAGTAACGACATGTTTGACTTTATTGTCTTCCTCGACATCCTCATAGTCGAAGTATTTGTCAAGAGCTCTAATCCAATCTAGAAGCTCTTTAACATCCAAGTTTCCCTCATACACTGGAATGTCCATTTTTGCTCTGGCACCTATCCTTGCAACAACCCTGAATAGGCGTTCTTCTGCAGCATCTTCGACTGCAACTTCTTCTCCTCCATTTCCAGCTTCATTTTCACTTTCAACTTTGCTGATATCCCCAGCGTCAACTGTGTGCCTCTGTGTTGTCTCCATAGCATCAAGCCTAGCACGTAATTCACACATCTCTCTTTCCCTTGCTGGATCAAGTGTTTTCCTGTCTCTTCTTCTTGACATTTCTCTTTCCTCTGTTGGATCAGGTATTTTCCTGTCTCTTCTTCTCGATGGCATGGCCGTAAAATTTTCTCCCTTCTCTCTACTACAAAAAGAAAATAAATTGTTCTATGCTTTGATACCAAATGATAGCAAGACCCCCAACCCTCGGGCTAAGATCCACTCAGGATCGTTCTAAATTCTCCTCAAGTCGAAGTGGCTCATTTGGTTCCTTGCTAAAACCTTCAACGAATCCAATCCATAGGTCCTTCACGAAAACTCCACCTACACCACATTCTCCAGGTGTGAGTCTTCCCCTGCACATGACCACAACCCGGGCCTTAGCGCAAGCACCTTTTGTGACCTGCGATCTCGTGAGTTTGTGAATTGAAGACCCTCGACTCCAAACCTCCGATACCCTATTGTGCGATATAGGTATGGCCCCTTCCTTTCTAGTGCCTCTACAAACAACCACTGGATAGAGCCTAGCTTTATGACCCCTCGCAACTTGAAACTTCGTGAGTTGGAGCGTTGATCCCTTGTGCTCCTCCTTTGCGAATTCTCGAGACACGATAAGTCAACAATGGGTTGACTCCTTTCATAGGCGACGTGTGTCCACTACCTGTCACCCGCTTCCACTTTTCTTTGCGCTCTATATTTGCGCCACCTGTTGACCACATGGTCTCCACTTAAAGGATGTGACGCTTGTTCATACGAGCCCTCGGCGCTCGGCACTTCGCGACTTCTGCAGTCGAAATCCAATTCTTTCAAACCCCGAGTTCGCGATACGCGATACCACGCGGAGGTTCTTATCCAACGGTTCTCCCATGGTTTGGATGAAACGGTCTGGATCTCTTTCCTGCAACTCGGAACTTCGCGCAAAACCAAGAATTTGGTCTACCCTCCAAACTCATGAACCCTGAGTTCACGATATGATCCAATGGCTTACGCAAAGCATGATCAAAGGCTCACGTTAATATTGGATCCTAAGGTGATGGGTTTCACCGGCCTCTAATCACCTTGCAACTCTGCCAAATCCAATGACTCTCGCAACTTTGCACTTCCTTCACGAAGGCCTCTCACCATCCATATGACTCCGCTGGATCCTACAGTCCTCGCGACTTCGCAAGCTCTCCATGGAGAATATTGACCGCTCGATTCACACTTCAAATGAAGTCTGCCCAATGATTGAATGTTCTCCCTCCTGAACTTAATTTCTATGCGACGGTTTCAATCTCTGTCTCCCTTTGAACACCTCAAAGGCGTTATCTCTCCTAAGTTTTCACTTGCAAACTCAAGACTTCCAAAAGGTTNTATGACCTTGCATACTCTATCCTTAGTTTTGCAAGAAGTCCTAAACAGATTGTTTCTTTGGGTTGGGTTCTCTATCTCCTTCTCTGGCTTTAAGAGAACTTTCCTCATCATCAAATATCTTCTGTCCTCAGCGTCTTCTGCCTCAACATTCCATCCTTGAGCTTCGGTAATGTGAGTTTCACCACCATCTTTCTTCTTATCTGGACACTCATAGGATTTATGTCTGATTTTTCCATAGACAAAGCATTTCACTTCACCTCCTCTATCTCTTCCTCTTCCTCTGGCTCGAGGAAATACGTTTCTATCAACATACTTCCTTCCCTGTGAGTTTCCTCCTCTCTCAGGTTGAGTTTGAGGTTTCTTCCTCTCTTCTTTAGGTTTCTGAGTTCTGTCCTGGGAAATTGTTTTGCCTCTGGCTTGAATTCTACCTCGGCCTCTTTGACCTTGCTTATGGCTCAAATTCTCTTCATATTTCAGATCCATATGATAAGCATCTTCCACAGTTCGAATGGTCATCATGCTCATCTCATATTGAATGTCATATCGCAGACCATTCATGTACCTGGCAACTTTTTCATCATCGCTTTTCCGATGACTTGCTCTGATGTTTATCCTATAGAATTCTTCAGTGTATTCTTTCACTGACATCATCTTCTGTCTCAAATTATGCATCCTCTGAAACAGAGTAATTTGATAATCTCTGGGTATGAATTTGGCTTTCATCTTTGCAACCATTCTATCCCAACTCTTGATTTTCTACTTACCCTTACAACGTCTATCAGCCTGCAGTTCATCCCACCATAGTGTTGCATGCCCTTTAAGTTTAGTAACGACATGTTTGACTTTCTTGTCTTCCTCGACATCCTCATAGTCGAAGTATTTGTCAAGAGCTCTAATCCAATCTAGAAGCTCTTTAACATCCAAGTTTCCCTCATACACTGGAATGTCCATTTTTGCTCTGGCACCTATCCTTGCAACAACCCTGAATAGGCGTTCTTCTGCAGCATCTTCGACTGCAACTTCTTCTCCTCCATTTCCAGCTTCATTTTCACTTTCAACTTTGCTGATATCCCCAGCGTCAACTGTGTGCCTCTGTGTTGTCTCCATAGCATCAAGCCTAGCACGTAATTCACACATCTCTCTTTCCCTTGCTGGATCAAGTGTTTTCCTGTCTCTTCTTCTTGACATTTCTCTTTCCTCTGTTGGATCAGGTATTTTCCTGTCTCTTCTTCTCGATGGCATGGCCGTAAAATTTTCTCCCTTCTCTCTACTACAAAAAGAAAATAAATTGTTCTATGCTTTGATACCAAATGATAGCAAGACCCCCAACCCTCGGGCTAAGATCCACTCAGGATCGTTCTAAATTCTCCTCAAGTCGAAGTGGCTCATTTGGTTCCTTGCTAAAACCTTCAACGAATCCAATCCATAGGTCCTTCACGAAAACTCCACCTACACCACATTCTCCAGGTGTGAGTCTTCCCCTGCACATGACCACAACCCGGGCCTTAGCGCAAGCACCTTTTGTGACCTGCGATCTCGTGAGTTTGTGAATTGAAGACCCTCGACTCCAAACCTCCGATACCCTATTGTGCGATATAGGTATGGCCCCTTCCTTTCTAGTGCCTCTACAAACAACCACTGGATAGAGCCTAGCTTTATGACCCCTCGCAACTTGAAACTTCGTGAGTTGGAGCGTTGATCCCTTGTGCTCCTCCTTTGCGAATTCTCGAGACACGATAAGTCAACAATGGGTTGACTCCTTTCATAGGCGACGTGTGTCCACTACCTGTCACCCGCTTCCACTTTTCTTTGCGCTCTATATTTGCGCCACCTGTTGACCACATGGTCTCCACTTAAAGGATGTGACGCTTGTTCATACGAGCCCTCGGCGCTCGGCACTTCGCGACTTCTGCAGTCGAAATCCAATTCTTTCAAACCCCGAGTTCGCGATACGCGATACCACGCGGAGGTTCTTATCCAACGGTTCTCCCATGGTTTGGATGAAACGGTCTGGATCTCTTTCCTGCAACTCGGAACTTCGCGCAAAACCAAGAATTTGGTCTACCCTCCAAACTCATGAACCCTGAGTTCACGATATGATCCAATGGCTTACGCAAAGCATGATCAAAGGCTCACGTTAATATTGGATCCTAAGGTGATGGGTTTCACCGGCCTCTAATCACCTTGCAACTCTGCCAAATCCAATGACTCTCGCAACTTTGCACTTCCTTCACGAAGGCCTCTCACCATCCATATGACTCCGCTGGATCCTACAGTCCTCGCGACTTCGCAAGCTCTCCATGGAGAATATTGACCGCTCGATTCACACTTCAAATGAAGTCTGCCCAATGATTGAATGTTCTCCCTCCTGAACTTAATTTCTATGCGACGGTTTCAATCTCTGTCTCCCTTTGAACACCTCAAAGGCGTTATCTCTCCTAAGTTTTCACTTGCAAACTCAAGACTTCCAAAAGGTTCATGCTCACACTTCTTGCAGAAAACTTTCAAATAACCTTTGGTTATTTGAGTCTTCGAACCTGTGCACTCTTTGCAAAAATAGTCCCTCGACCTTCACCTTAGTTGATAAATTCTAAGGCTTCCAATAGCCTATGCACACCTTGCATGACTCTGTGCTTCACCTGCACTTCTGCAGATATGAGAACAACGATATCTCTCCTGATTTTTCTGAGATAAAACTCAAACCCTCGTCAACGCACACCTTGCGGACATTCACTGCACTCCTTGTAGGAATTCTCAGGAAGAG
The DNA here is from genome assembly GCA_000966675.3 of Picea glauca. Taxonomy (NCBI): domain Eukaryota; kingdom Viridiplantae; phylum Streptophyta; class Pinopsida; order Pinales; family Pinaceae; genus Picea; species Picea glauca. Next base: position 10,918 of record JZKD02S0865967.1, read on the forward strand.
AAACAATTGAAACTCATTCTTCTCCTCTCTTAGACTTCATACATTCATCATGAAATCACACACACAACACAGCATTGAAATAAATGCATAATAGAGAAACAAATCAACTGTAAACATACCATTCGACTAATGTAAATAGTAAGCATCATAACACCATGAAAATTGAGTCAAAGTTTCATATATTAACTCAAGTGCTCATGTACATGGATTCTTCTCTATAGCTCTCTGCTATAGCTCTCAATGATGATAATATTACTGTTACAATGATACAAGGGTGAGGGTGTCTATATCTATTTTCCCTCCTATGCTTCTAAACTGTCTAATCTAACATTCATATTTACCTACTTTACATTAACAGAATTAAATGCTTATTACATCCGGCAGGTGAGAGTAATTTCTCCAGATCTGTTCATATCCCCAAGACATAAATGTAAGTATGCTTCTCCTGGATTATTACATTAATGCTTCAGTTTTCAAAATTCAAAACGCGTTTATAAAAAAAACGTGCTCTTTTTGCATCCACGTGTTCAACTGTTCCATTGGCTAGGCACGTGCTTTGGTTTTGTACGATGCTCCTGCATCAGAAGTAGAACCAGATTCCAAGTCTGGTTCTATAGGAGTGAGTCATACTCCTTCTGCATGGTTTCTTGCCATAATGGATTTCCCGCAAACCTATTGTAGGTATGTGGATCAGTGGATTGAACCATATGTAAATGCATGGGCATCGCAGGTTCTGAAGCTGAAAATACATGAGAAGGCTCCTCATGTTAAGATTGAGTCCTCCTCNCTCCTTTGGTTCCTTGCTAAAACCTTCAACGAATCCAATCCATAGGTCCTTCACGAAAACTCCACCTACACCACATGCTCCAAGTGTGAGTCTTCGCCTGCACATGACCACAACCCGGGCCTTAGCGCAAGCACCTTTTGTGACCTGCGATCTCTTGAGTTTGTGAATTGAAGACCCTCGACTCCAAACCTCCGATACCCTATTGTGCGATACAGGTATGGCCCCTTCCTTGCTAGTGCCTCTACAAACAACCACTGGATAGGGCCTAGCTTTATGACCCCTCGCAACTTGCAACTTCGTGAGTTGGAGCGTTGATCCCTTGTGCTCCTCCTTTGCGAATCCTCGAGACACGATAAGTCAATAATGGGTTGACTCCTTTCATAGGCGACGTGTGTCCACTACCTGTCACCCGCTTCCACTTTTCTTTGCGCTCTATATTTGCGCCACCTGTCGACCACATGGTCTCCACTTAAAGGATGTGACGCTTGTTCATACGAGTCCTCGGCGCTCGGCACTTCGCGACTTCTGCAGTCGAAATCCAATTCTTTCAAACCCCGAGTTCGCGATACGCGATACCACGCAGAGGTTCTTATCCAACAGTTCTCCCATGGTTTGGATGAAACGGTCTGGATCTCCTTCCTACAACTCGGAACTTCGCGCAAAACCAAGAATTTGGTCTACCCTCCAAACTCATGAACCCTGAGTTCGCGATATGATCCAATGGCTTACGCAAAGCATGATCAAAGGCTCACGTTAATCTTGGATCCTAAGGTGATGCGTTTCAATGGCCTCTAATCACCTTTCAACTCTGCCAAATCCAATGACTCTCGCAACTTTGCACTTCCTTCACGAAGGCCTCTCACCATCCATATGACTCCGCTGGATCCTACAGTCCTCGCGACTTCACAAGCTCTCCATGGAGAATATTGACCGCTCGATTCACACTTCAAATGACGTCTGCCCAATGATTGAATGTTATCCCTCCTGAACTTAATTTCTATGCGACGGTTTCAATCTCTGTCTCCCTTTGAACACCTCAAAGGCGTTATCTCTCCTAAGTTTTCACTTGCAAACTCAAGACTTCCAAAAGGTTCATGCTCACACTTCTTGCAGAAAACTTTCAAATAACCTTTGGTTATTTGAGTCTTCGAACCTGTGCACTCTTTGCAAAAATAGTCCCTCGACCTTCACCTTAGTTGATAAATTCTAAGGCTTCCAATAGCCTATGCACACCTTGCATGACTCTGTGCTTCACCTGCACTTCTGCAGATATGAGAACAACGATATCTCTCCTGATATTTCTGAGATAAAACTCAAACCCTCGTCAACGCACACCTTGCGGACGTTCACTGCACTCCTTGTAGGAATTCTCAGGAAGAGAAACAATTGAAACTCATTCTTCTCCTCTATTAGACTTCATACATTCATCATGAAATCACACACACAACACAGCATTGAAATAAATGCATAATAGAGAAACAAATCAACTGTAAACATATCATTCGACTAATGTAAACAGTAAGCATCATAACACCATGAAAATTGAGTCAAAGTTTCATATATTAACTCAAGTGCTCATGTACATGGATTCTTCTCTATAGCTCTCTGTTATAGCTCTCAATGATGATAATATTACTGTTACAATGATACAAGGGTGAGGGTGTCTATATCTATTTTCCCTCCTATACTTCTAAACTGTCTAATCTAACATTCATATTTACCTACTTTACATTAACAGAATTAAATGCTTATTACATCCGGCAGGTGAGAGTAATTTATCCAGATCTGTTCATATCCCCAAGAGATAAATGTAAGTATGCTTCTCCTGGATTATTACATTAATGCTTCAGTTTTCAAAATTCAAAACGCGTTTATAAAAAAAAACGTGCTCTTTTTGCATCCACGCGTTCAACTGTTCCTTTGGCTAGGAACGTGCTTTGGGTTTGTACGATGCTCCTGCATCAGAAGTAGAACCAGATTCCAAGTCTGGTTCTGTAGGAGTGAGTCATACTCCTTCTGCATGGTTGCTTGCCATAATGGATTTCCCACAACCCTATTGTAGGTATGTGGATCAGTGGATTGAACCATATGTAAATGCATGGGCATCGCAGGTTCTGAAGCTGAAAATACATGAGAAGGCTCCTCATGTTAAGATTGAGTCCTCCTCGAATCCAATGGATTACCTACAAGGTTGTCTACTTCCTTAAGTGTGGTATGTGCCTTATTGGGCATCTGCTGAAACTTCAAAGTTGGCTTCTTATCTGGATGTACTACTTGCTTATTTCCATGTACATAATATGAGCGTATGGAATCATCTCCGATGTCTGAAACTGATGGAAGAACAAGAGTATATGCATGTTGCATTGGAGGTGCATGCAAAGCACTCTCCTTATGTGTAAGTAGAATAGAGGAGTCATCATCAAAAAACTTAGTGAATTTATACAACCTTGACTTGTGATCCACCTCACCAATTGCAATGATGGAATTGTCATGCATG
>JZKD02S0866066.1:0-14200 GCA_000966675.3 Picea glauca
ACACTTATGTGCATCTTTTTAAAAACCTAGCCTAACCATTGTCTCCGGAATAAAGAAATCAACTAAGATCGATTATTGGTTCGTTAAATTTGGCTTCCATTTGCTCAAAATGAAACTAATTAGCCTAGGATTTTTTTATTTTTTTTTAATTTGAAGTTTTTTGGGCTAATTTTTAGGTTTGGTAGTTTACCAAGCCTAATTTTGTTACCAGACCTAGTTTTTTTACCAAACCTAGCTAATTCTTCTGAAGCTGATATCTTTCGATCCAAGAGGATGCTTTGGGTGATTTTTTTGTTTTGTTTTGTGGCATATGATTTTTCGTTGTCTAACCATCCAACCTATCCTTCACCTCTCCATAGACAATACAAATTCATTTTTTTGATGTACGAACTCATTTTTGGGAAAATTTGTAGGTTTTCAAGTCGATTTTCTCATCACAGGTTCAATTCGTTTGATTAAAGGGGCGATATTGCATCTTGGAGGGTCGATTTGTCTTTGGGGGAGGATTTCTTTGCTGTACAACCATGTTTTTTTGATAAATTTGCATGTTTAAGAGTATATTTTCTGATTTGAGAGACCGATTTTGCTTGGTGGAGGGTTGATTTTCCCTTTGGACCATTGGTCTGCTTGTTGAGAAGGTCGTTTTGTCTACGCGAGTTTTGATCTATTGATTTGTAGGCTGTTTTGCTAGAGTAGAGGGAATGTTTATTTGTTGGGGGTCGATTTACTTGTTGGGAGGCTGATCTAACACATTTACCAACGTACATACACACATAGGATTTCTTGCATGGTTTATTTGCAAGAGGGTTCCATTTTGAGCTGCGAACATCTCGACCATGTGGGGTTCTTAAAAAAGGTACACAACCGGTTTGCCCAACTACACGACCCAACTAGGATTTATCTAACTCCGTCATATTTCTCTCTCTTTGCTTATATCTAGGATAAGTTACTTCCACCATTCATCTCAGGCAAGAACAATTTTGTTTATTCTTTTCATTGGCTTCTTGTCTTTTTTGCATTAGGGTTTAGTTTCTTAGTTTCTTCACCATGTTTACAAATATTGTCTCATGTCCCTCATTTTTGCATGTCACTAACCTACCCGTGTGGAAGAAGATATTTTTTTATATTTTCAGGAGAATGTATCTCTATAATTTTATCATGGTGACAACAAGAAACCATCCAATGCTTAAGGCTTAGTTGCTTAATGACTAGATTTTTCAAGTGATATCATTTTTTATTTTGATCATATTTTTCTCTCTATTTGTTGACCTTTGTTGTGGAAAAATAATTACATTTTTAGGGAGAAGACTGAAACTATATAGGGACAATCACCCTTCTGCGCACTAGAGGAGTTTTGTAGTGTAAAATTGTATCATGGTGTACCATAGGAAGGAAAAGATAGAAAAAAGAAAGAAAAAGAAGGAAAAAAAAAACATGAAACATGTTTTAAGTAAAGAGAAAGAGCATGAATCCATCGCAGAAAAGAAGAAAATTAATAACAGATAAATAAAACAAGATTGCTCAAAAGGAAGAGATCACATAAAAAGATGAGACTGCGTAGATGAAAACTAAAGAGCATTTAACACATTCCATTACAGGACGTGCAATAAAGAGTTATCATGACAGTGAAAGTAGTGGTGTCACGTAACATTAATTGCAAGAGATATGAACAAAGTGATGGAGCAATTAAAGCAAGTAATGAATAATGACTATTAGTGGACTAGATGAAAAAATTAGGCATGAAAGGAAACTACAACTGGAAATGAAGTAGAATAGCACACAAAGGACCAACAATGAATTATTGTTTGCCATAGAGAGTTGGAGATTACACAATCTAAGTTACAGATATAAATACCATAATAGGGTCTTCGAACTAGGTAGAAGTTGAAACCAACGTCACAGAGGAAGATGACACCTAAGGAAACAACAATATCGACCTAGGTACCAAAGAAACCGCGCAGCGAGCCTGCAAAGCAGTCAATAGTAGAAGAAACACGTGAAACTTCATCTTCAACCAAATGATTTCCCAGGGATGATATCCCACCAAGAAAGCCATCAACGACACACAACCATTTACAAAAAGAGGTTAGGTATCCATTAGTTGATCCACCTATCCCAAAAGGTTTCATAGTAGAATGGGATATGTTAGGTCCGATACCAGCTCTGAAGTATGCCAACATGATATCACTGATGAAAATAAATTTTCGGAGCTTGTACCTAGTAAGTTCCTGCTGAAATCCATTAGTTCCTAGAGCTACATGATCATCATAGAACCACAGGTGTGAGATAGGGTTTGTAGAAAGTAGGTCTTCTAAACCTGTTAGACATACCACATTTTGGACGGAGCAAGGAGATCACCACATGCATGAAAATGGTGCTAAGTTGTGTACACAGAGGATATATGTGGCTAGACAAGCTAGTATCCATTGATATTGATTTGATAGTGCACATCACATGCGTTCCATCGAAGGGACTTGACCCTGCGATGGATTTTTTTGATAAGAATAAGGAGAAAGCTCTCGCCAAGAGCATGAAATACAAGTTTCACACATTTCGAGGACAACATGGTATGGAAGCCGCTAGCATAAGTGATCCAACGGTAAGTTTTGCGACAAAATCCTTAGCCTTCAAACTATTGAGGAAATGTAGAAAATATTAGGTATTGTTAATGATTATAGCGGCTACAAAACAATGCATAGAGGGTGTTTAGATAAACTTGGCAACATTTTTGTTGAACGAATTCTTGATTGACTATGAGGAAGAGTAGGACAAGGGGATATAATTCCATTACTCTTGGTTATTGATCCTGATCATGCTAGCAACCTGAAGAAAGTTGGATAACAATCATTTTTTATTCTGGAGGAGAAGCCTTGCTTAGCCATGCACTCTTAGAACCTCTGGTACACTACACAAAAGGCGCACCAGATGGACCCTAATGTCACATTCTATATATAAAAGGAAGTTATCATAGATAGCATAGAAACAACCCCATGTATACTACCTCAGGTAGTCAAGGCATATAAGGAAATGGAATAGTTTAAGGTAGGGAGCCACCAGATGTATGTTCAAGAGAAGAAAGAACCAGACCAACAGTAGTTGTCGACACAATACAGACTGATAGTATAAGAGATGGAAAACATCATAGACGTTTGGGATGAAGAGAGGAATATTCCACCCATAGAAATAGAGCCACCAACGCAGATAAACCTGAAGGTATATGACGTCGATGAGGAGAAATAAGATGAAGAAGAAGAGGATCAGGACATAGGGAAGGGCCCAGAGGAGTTGTCATCACCGTTGACACCATGAACTAGCCGAAAGAGAAAAGAGCTAGATACAGGAAAATCTAGATATCAACGGACCAAGCACAAAGTTGTTAAGGAAGTATCTATTCAGGAACTCACATAAGAATATTTGGAGAAGATAGGTGACTAGGTAAAAGAATTTACCAATGACGCATTTTAGTGTGCAACACAACAACACGAAGAGATGAACAAACAGATGCATGAACAGATGGAATAATTGCAAAAACTATTAGAAGCTACAAATATCGCATCAGGCTGACATACGGAGGAAGAACCAACAACCAACACTATCAATTCTGGAGAAGGGACCACCAATCTCCTAGTCCTTGGAAATCACAAAGGAGAGAAGGTTAATCAAGCTAGCACAAGGGGCAATTGAGTTTCCCACGACTGAGATGGAAGAGAAGGACAGGGAATTAGGTCGCATAGATCTAGTGCTATCTCAACTACCAATGGAGGTGTTGCAGGAGCTCTAGATGGGTGCAACACGGGAGCTGAACGTATGCAGTGAGAATACATATACTAAGCTAGTAAATATTATAGCAGAAAATGTGGCCTTAGATACATAATACAACAAAGTGAAACAAGAGCGCGATGAGGCCGTGTATAAAGTAGAACAAATGCATGAGGCATTTGAGTGATTCTATCAAGAACTCCCAGAAGCATAGGCCGAGAAGGAGGCTCTAGTGGAAGATCGGGTCACTAAGATAAGTGAAGCCATTCAGAGCTTCCGTGCACACATAGTGGATCTGGAATCATGCGTAACACCAAGTACGCCACCTGAAGAGAGGGAGACAAGGAAGAAAATTGTGACCATGGAAGTCAACAGTATCAAAAATATCGAAGTAGAGTGTGGGAAACTATATACATAAACTATGGGTGTTTAGACACAACTGAATGAAGACAATGTCCAATAGGATATAAGTAAGAAGATTCAGACTGTGCAAGGAAAGGTGCATAAATTACAAGGAACAATGGGCACATTGCCACCAATAGAGGTGGTAACTATGATAAATGAAAACTGAAAGTTGTATTCATAAATGAATAAGCTCAAAGGAGCAGCAAGCCCACACACAACAAATATAATTTTTGCAAGAATAAGCATACAAAGTGACAACGACTCAAGGACTCATTAAACAGGAAAAAAAGAAGGTGTCGAGAAGGTGTAGGATCACGTGACAACCGAAACAGTCGATCAATTTTTTTATAAGGAACTAGAAGTCAAGGAAAAGGCCGCATTTGTGAAGGCGACCTTTGACACGTTCATGGCACATTGGAAACATGCTTGAGTGGCTTAGGATGTTCCACATGTGAGTGTTGGGGGCTTTTTGGAGAGGCACTTTAGATAAGTTTTGGGATTTGCGCAAAAAGGAAGTCAAAAGGAAAAATACAATCAGAAGATGGACCTGAGTGCATGATGGGAGAATATGCCAAGAAGTGCGACAAAAGGATGCGTGACAGAGCAACACATAAAAGGAGGAAAACGGTTATAAACTGTGGGGTTTGGGGACATTTTTCCCACTTTTGTAATGGGTTTTGGGGGACACTTTTTCCACTTTTTTAATGGGCTTATCCCTATTGGTATGTATAAATATGTAAGAATGGAAATAGTGTGGGTGTGTGACAATGCATCTAAGTGATGAATTATTTTTGGGTAAGAGATTTCAATGAAGGAAGGAATCAATAGTATGACTGAAGAGTGAACTCACACTGNAGAGGGAATGTTTATTTGTTGGGGGTCGATTTACTTGTTGGGAGGCTGATCTAACACATTTACCAACGTACATACACACATAGGATTTCTTGCATGGTTTATTTGCAAGAGGGTTCCATTTTGAGCTGCGAACATCTCGACCATGTGGGGTTCTTAAAAAAGGTACACAACCGGTTTGCCCAACTACACGACCCAACTAGGATTTATCTAACTCCGTCATATTTCTCTCTCTTTGCTTATATCTAGGATAAGTTACTTCCACCATTCATCTCAGGCAAGAACAATTTTGTTTATTCTTTTCATTGGCTTCTTGTCTTTTTTGCATTAGGGTTTAGTTTCTTAGTTTCTTCACCATGTTTACAAATATTGTCTCATGTCCCTCATTTTTGCATGTCACTAACCTACCCGTGTGGAAGAAGATATTTTTTTATATTTTCAGGAGAATGTATCTCTATAATTTTATCATGGTGACAACAAGAAACCATCCAATGCTTAAGGCTTAGTTGCTTAATGACTAGATTTTTCAAGTGATATCATTTTTTATTTTGATCATATTTTTCTCTCTATTTGTTGACCTTTGTTGTGGAAAAATAATTACATTTTTAGGGAGAAGACTGAAACTATATAGGGACAATCACCCTTCTGCGCACTAGAGGAGTTTTGTAGTGTAAAATTGTATCATGGTGTACCATAGGAAGGAAAAGATAGAAAAAAGAAAGAAAAAGAAGGAAAAAAAAAACATGAAACATGTTTTAAGTAAAGAGAAAGAGCATGAATCCATCGCAGAAAAGAAGAAAATTAATAACAGATAAATAAAACAAGATTGCTCAAAAGGAAGAGATCACATAAAAAGATGAGACTGCGTAGATGAAAACTAAAGAGCATTTAACACATTCCATTACAGGACGTGCAATAAAGAGTTATCATGACAGTGAAAGTAGTGGTGTCACGTAACATTAATTGCAAGAGATATGAACAAAGTGATGGAGCAATAAAAGCAAGTAATGAATAATGACTATTAGTGGACTAGATGAAAAAATTAGGCATGAAAGGAAACTACAACTGGAAATGAAGTAGAATAGCACGCAAAGGACCAACAATGAATTATTGTTCGCCATAGAGAGTTGGAGATTACACAATCTAAGTTACAGAGATAAATACCATAACAGGGTCTTCGAACTAGGTAGAAGTTGAAACCAACGTCACAGAGGAAGATGACACCTAAGGAAACAACAATATCGACCTAGGTACCAAAGAAACCGCGCAGTGAGCCTGCAACGCAGTCAATAGTAGAAGAAACACGTGAAACTTCATCTTCAACCAAATGATTTCCCAGGGATGATATCCCACCAAGAAAGCCATCAACGAAACACAACCATTTACAAAAAGAGGTTAGGTATCCATTAGTTGATCCACCTATCCCAAAAGGTTTCATAGTAGAATGGGATATGTTAGGTCCGATACCAGCTTTGAAGTATGCCAACATGATATCACTGATGAAAATAAATTTTTGAAGCTCGTACCTAGTAAGTTCCCGCTGAAATCCATTAGTTCCTAGAGCTACATGATCATCATAGAACCAAGTAGGTCTTCTAAACCTGTTAGACATACCACATTTTGGACGGAGCAAGGAGATCACCACATGCATGAAAATGGTGCTAAGTTGTGCACACAGAGGATATATGTGGCTAGACAAGCTAGTATCCATTGATATTGATTTGATAGTGCACATCACATGCGTTCCATCGAAGGGACTTGACCCTGCGATGGATTTTTTTGATAAGAATAAGGAGAAAGCTCTCGCCAAGAGCATGAAATACAAGTTTCACACATTTCGAGGACAACATGGTATGGAAGCCGCTAGCATAAGTGATCCAACGGTAAGTTTTGCGACAAAATCCTTAGCCTTCAAACTATTGAGGAAATGTAGAAAATATTAGGTATTGTTAATGATTATAGCGGCTACAAAACAATGCATAGAGGGTGTTTAGATAAACTTGGCAACATTTTTGTTGAACGAATTCTTGATTGACTATGAGGAAGAGTAGGACAAGGGGATATAATTCCATTACTCTTGGTTATTGATCCTGATCATGCTAGCAACCTGAAGAAAGTTGGATAACAATCATTTTTTATTCTGGAGGAGAAGCCTTGCTTAGCCATGCACTCTTAGAACCTCTGGTACACTACACAAAAGGCGCACCAGATGGACCCTAATGTCACATTCTATATATAAAAGGAAGTTATCATAGATAGCATAGAAACAACCCCATGTATACTACCTCAGGTAGTCAAGGCATATAAGGAAATGGAATAGTTTAAGGTAGGGAGCCACCAGATGTATGTTCAAGAGAAGAAAGAACCAGACCAACAGTAGTTGTCGACACAATACAGACTGATAGTATAAGAGATGGAAAACATCATAGACGTTTGGGATGAAGAGAGGAATATTCCACCCATAGAAATAGAGCCACCAACGCAGATAAACCTGAAGGTATATGACGTCGATGAGGAGAAATAAGATGAAGAAGAAGAGGATCAGGACATAGGGAAGGGCCCAGAGGAGTTGTCATCACCGTTGACACCATGAACTAGCCGAAAGAGAAAAGAGCTAGATACAGGAAAATCTAGATATCAACGGACCAAGCACAAAGTTGTTAAGGAAGTATCTATTCAGGAACTCACATAAGAATATTTGGAGAAGATAGGTGACTAGGTAAAAGAATTTACCAATGACGCATTTTAGTGTGCAACACAACAACACGAAGAGATGAACAAACAGATGCATGAACAGATGGAATAATTGCAAAAACTATTAGAAGCTACAAATATCGCATCAGGCTGACATACGGAGGAAGAACCAACAACCAACACTATCAATTCTGGAGAAGGGACCACCAATCTCCTAGTCCTTGGAAATCACAAAGGAGAGAAGGTTAATCAAGCTAGCACAAGGGGCAATTGAGTTTCCCACGACTGAGATGGAAGAGAAGGACAGGGAATTAGGTCGCATAGATCTAGTGCTATCTCAACTACCAATGGAGGTGTTGCAGGAGCTCTAGATGGGTGCAACACGGGAGCTGAACGTATGCAGTGAGAATACATATACTAAGCTAGTAAATATTATAGCAGAAAATGTGGCCTTAGATACATAATACAACAAAGTGAAACAAGAGCGCGATGAGGCCGTGTATAAAGTAGAACAAATGCATGAGGCATTTGAGTGATTCTATCAAGAACTCCCAGAAGCATAGGCCGAGAAGGAGGCTCTAGTGGAAGATCGGGTCACTAAGATAAGTGAAGCCATTCAGAGCTTCCGTGCACACATAGTGGATCTGGAATCATGCGTAACACCAAGTACGCCACCTGAAGAGAGGGAGACAAGGAAGAAAATTGTGACCATGGAAGTCAACAGTATCAAAAATATCGAAGTAGAGTGTGGGAAACTATATACATAAACTATGGGTGTTTAGACACAACTGAATGAAGACAATGTCCAATAGGATATAAGTAAGAAGATTCAGACTGTGCAAGGAAAGGTGCATAAATTACAAGGAACAATGGGCACATTGCCACCAATAGAGGTGGTAACTATGATAAATGAAAACTGAAAGTTGTATTCATAAATGAATAAGCTCAAAGGAGCAGCAAGCCCACACACAACAAATATAATTTTTGCAAGAATAAGCATACAAAGTGACAACGACTCAAGGACTCATTAAACAGGAAAAAAAGAAGGTGTCGAGAAGGTGTAGGATCACGTGACAACCGAAACAGTCGATCAATTTTTTTATAAGGAACTAGAAGTCAAGGAAAAGGCCGCATTTGTGAAGGCGACCTTTGACACGTTCATGGCACATTGGAAACATGCTTGAGTGGCTTAGGATGTTCCACATGTGAGTGTTGGGGGCTTTTTGGAGAGGCACTTTAGATAAGTTTTGGGATTTGCGCAAAAAGGAAGTCAAAAGGAAAAATACAATCAGAAGATGGACCTGAGTGCATGATGGGAGAATATGCCAAGAAGTGCGACAAAAGGATGCGTGACAGAGCAACACATAAAAGGAGGAAAACGGTTATAAACTGTGGGGTTTGGGGACATTTTTCCCACTTTTGTAATGGGTTTTGGGGGACACTTTTTCCACTTTTTTAATGGGCTTATCCCTATTGGTATGTATAAATATGTAAGAATGGAAATAGTGTGGGTGTGTGACAATGCATCTAAGTGATGAATTATTTTTGGGTAAGAGATTTCAATGAAGGAAGGAATCAATAGTATGACTGAAGAGTGAACTCACACTGTAGCAAAATGACTAGGCCGGTTTGGACGAATGTTATTGTTGCATGTAACAAATCTATTAATTAATAATATAAGAAGCCATCCATTGTGGACAGAGCCTGAGTTGGGTGAACCAAATAAATATGTGTGTTATGTTATGGTTGCATTATATGTTGTTTTTTGGTTTATGCTTAATGTATGAATCATATATGATGTTGTAATGTTGCACATAGTTTTTGTTTCATAAAAAAGTAATTGTTAAGCTATGAGAATTGTGCAAAAAAGTAAAGGACCCAAATGATGCCTCACTTCCCCTTATCACTTTAGAACCTTGGTTATCACATCCCCTCTATATTCCTTGGGTGAGACTTCACTTACTTCGCAGGTGATGCAAAAGGGTCGGTATCTAATGGTTTTGCTGGTATTTGAATGATTAAACCCAGGTATTCCCCTTGTGCGCCAACACCAACCTGATGCATATCATCTTCAGAAAAATCAAGATAGCATCTTCATTGAAATTTACCTCAACCTCGTTGGACAAATCCAGTCATCATGTTGGGCCTCGTGGGACGAGTGTCGTACAATCCACGGGGGTGGCTTGCTGGATTCCCTAAGCCTAAAACACAAGGGTAAGTTAAATTATGGTTTCTCATAAGACCTTCACTCTCATCGGTGGCTCTGAGACTTCACTTTCTCACTCCTTTACTTCCCTAAACTCACTACCAAATATTCACCAATAGATTACTTGTTCACTTGATAGATATTGAATTGAGCTTGTGTGTATATAAATGAGAGGCTTCAAGATGCATATTTATACTTTCCAAACCAACTCCTTTACTTAACTTCAGGGCCTACCTGTAACTTCTTGTTGCAACCACTTTTCTCCTTTAATGAATTTTGAGGCTGATTTGAAACTTCTTTTTGCAACCGTTTAGGGGCTTCTTAACCATACTTCAGGGCTTCCAAATTCAAGATGTCATATCTCCTTAACTGTGAGGAACCGTGTGGCATACCACCTACTGTTGGAAACTACATGACGAGGACTATCCATCTATGATAGTTTTGCATGCATGTTCCATGTTCTTCATCCTTGTTTTCCTCAAGTAGCTTCAGGCTTCATGACCACACCTTCAAGGCTTCTCAACCACTTAACCACTTATCCATCTTTCTCGATATTGTTGTAGAATTATTCAAAGAATATTCCTATGAAGGCCATTCTTAAAGATATTCCATAAGGGGACCACTTTGGATACTTTTCCAAATACGCCCATCACTTATTCCTTCAAACAAACCCATCACTTCTAGAGTCTTTTTCTGGGGTTAACATGCTCATTCTATGGTTGACATAAATGCTTCTAAAATTCTTCTATAGTTGACATCTAGGATTGACATCAATGAAAACTAAATTTACAACTATCTTCCCCTTTGGAATTCATGGCAACACTCATGCTCGACATGTGACCAATGCTCCTGATATTTCTCTCCTCGTGTTTCTCTCCCCCTTTGACACCAATGGAAAATGATAACTCTCTTTGGGGTTTCTCCCCCTGTCTTTGTTACGAGGAAAATATCTCTATGGCATGGGGTAAACCACAACAGATAGAATGAATGCATAAATTAAATCTAATCCCAAGTATGCCATATAAATGAAAATGCTAGCAAAACAAGATAAAGAGCCTACCTCGTCTGGACATTTGATGAAGACCACCATTGAGCACACAACTCAAAGATTTATACCTGCAACCTGTCCTCAACAAAAAATATATGGAAGCATATGGTGATAATATATAATGTTAGCATATAAAATAACATAATCCATTAACATACATGACAAATACTCCCATGTAATAAGAATTCAAATATTTACAAGATATCAATTGAATGAGAAAAGAGTATTTCTATTAAAATAATCAACATAAGTATACAAGTAACAAACTTCTGTGTCGGCACGTCTTGGAAACAAGAAACTAAGTCCCTTCCTGTTGGGCCTCCACCACTTCAATCCTCCACCAAAGGCAAGTTCATATAAAGGAGACAATGACATTCTCTATCAAATAAGGAAGAGCTTGGGGGATAGACAATGTGTTCAGAATTTAAAGGATAAAGGGATGCAGATTCAATGTGAAGTGAAAATTTATCCATATTACTTTTTCTCTCAAAAGTTGAATTCTCCCTCTTCCACAGCTTGGATATGGCTCAATTTATAGCCTTCAAATGGAACTGAAGGGATGAGTCAGAAAGTTTCCAGTATATGGAAGGTCAAGGATCATGGATGTCGTGACCTGACATGGAAACCCGACACAATTTTTAATTTTGAGCATGTACACAGGTTGTAGTGGTGAAACCTGCATATATGCATGTTGTCTAACTGGTAGGGCGCATATATGTGGAAAAATATGATTTTTTGGCTCTGGAAAGTACAAAAGGGGACTTCAAGTCTGCATAGGGAAATGTAAAGTCCATCCAAGAAAGTTGAATGGGGCGAGGCAAAAATTTCTATAACATATTCCCCCTAATGTGTGAGGTTATAGGAGTATCTGCAATGGCTGAAATACATTATAATTCCCAGAAGTGGATTAATGGAGACTCAGCTGGAAGAACTAGTTACTCATGAGAATATTACAATCCATAATGACTTTGTACATAACGCTTCCAATTTGAATTACACTGCAGATCCATGTAGAAATATATCAAATAGTTTTTCATGGTTGTGAATAGGAAATACAAAGTAGACACATGCCATAGGTTGTCATAGTCACGAACAAGGCCCAGTGGAATACTAGTCTCAAAATCAATATGAAGATATTTGTATACAATGGAGTACAATCTGATCTCCCATGATCACTGAAGTCATATAGGTACTGGCCCAATGAACGATAGCAATAGCTCATGAAAGTAGCTACTATAAATTGATGCTCCATGTCTTCTACACGATCTGACAAAGGTGCAAGTCTACATCATGTGAGTAGAGGAGTTGAGGTCGAACACAATGAGACTTCGTTTGATTACCGGTCATTAAGTTATACCGTTAAAAAACACAAGACAACCTACCAATAATGAAAGTAGGTATCAAGGCACCGAGTACATTCTTACAAGTGTGAATAAAGGTGTTGAGGTTGAACACTTGAATAATCCATCGATCAAGAGATATTGATGTATTCCCAATTGTTGATGGCGGGATAACCTGCCACTGATCACTGCAAGCCTCTAGGTACTCATAGGACTCTAGGTCTCGTTTCTAGAATAGATGAGCTGAAGTCAATGGACGAAGACCCACTAAAAGGATATCATTAAGGCATCTCTCATCAGTTAGAATGAGGTACAAAGAAATTGCTTGATGATTTGGAGGAACTCGAACGAAGAGGATGTTCACGAACCAATGACCCTGTGCATTTTTCGCATGCACCATATGCAAGTAGTGCACGAAAAAGACCCTTTGAATAGCAGCCAATAAGAAATATTTACAACAAAGGTGAGGAAACCACCAATAAGGCTAATGGCATCCAGGACACTGCATGAATCCCAATGTGTGAATAGATTTATTTTCATCGAACACAAGGGAAACACCCTAGTCAGCAACCAATACAGAGATGTTGACTGTTGGGTTCAAGGTTACCTACCTATACTGAAAATAGGACCAGGTTTCATGGTAGGAATACAACTTCATGTAACTTTGAGACACATTGAGGGTATGGCCGACATGAAAATTCAAGAGTTCTGAGAAATGGCCAACATAGGCTTATAGAATTCCTTTGAACAAGATCATGAGAAATATGGAGGACTCTAGCAACATAGAATTGATGATGAAACTTTGTGATGCAGTAGGCATCAATCAAAATCTCCATAGGGACTGGAAGAATAACCAGTCGAAGGAGTAAAATATAAGTAACGATCTCAAATTCCTAAGGTCATGATAAAACCAAACTTTGGATGACAAGTGGACTTGAAATTTTGCGCTCTGTTCAAAGGAGACACAATTGTTGCCGATATAAGATGATATTATTTTCCCGCCCGTCTTTTTTTTTCATAGGAAAATGAATGCTATGATACAGAGGAGGAAACAAGTGTCACATGTAAGCAACTAGCTCCAAATAGTGGAACATACCTATGATAAATGCAAAGAAGTGAATTCAGGGCATGGACACTCGGGGGAATGTTTCCTCTTAGGGTACAAGGTGTCAAGATGCAAATGATATAAACAAGGCTCTGCTTGACTAGTGATGCAAATTGTTGAGGTAATAGGATTATATTGAGAAAGTGAAAACCGACAATAGGCCCAATTCTACAAGCAAGAGGATGAAATGTAATTACAACTTAAATCCAAAGAATGTCCCTTTTCATAAATTTAGTCCCCTAGGCCCAAAAAAGTATAAAACAATGCCCAGGAGAACTCTTTTAGCCAATGTTGACTAGAGCGTTCCTTTTTCGAAATTAGTCTACTTGGTTCGACAAAGGGTTAAACTTACACAAAATAGATGTCTTTTCAAATCCATTTAATGAGTGTGAAATAGGCAAGTTCACTTGAAAATCTTTTCGCTTTTGATAGAGTCGGAAAAATCTTAAACAAGACTCGATGGGAGTCCCATAGATGAAGGTCAGAATGCTTATGAGTAAGAATATGAGGTTCGAACACAAATTTATATCAAAACTATAAGAGACTCCTCGTCCTATGGAATAATCTCTGCATGGGCACCAAATGGCATAAAGGTTCTAAATAGGGCGCCCATGTTTGGTAAGCCTCTACCACTCAATAATGACACTTCTAGTAGCAGTAAGAAGTTTTTGTGTCACTAATAAATGGGTCCATACCTAAGGCATACATATCATAGTCATAGGAAAATGAAAATATGCAAAATGGATTGACAACCTATCCTATATGCTAGGACCAGAAAATACCTGCCAAAG
>JZKD02S0866077.1:0-20274 GCA_000966675.3 Picea glauca
TATACAATGTTTTTAGGTATTCCGTAGATACCAAAACCCTAATCCCTTAATCCGGGATTAATTTACAAATCAGCTAAAAATAGCAAAATCCGCTAAAAATAGCAAAAACCGCCTAAAAAAAAATTCAGGGTGTTTCCCCGAACCCCATTGGCCGCAGGCTACCACCCGGTGCCGAATGATGCACGTAAACAGGGGGGGGCATACCTTCCCCCCTCTGGGACCCCCCTAGGAAAGCGCCCAACGCACATAGCAGAGCCCTAGGTGAAGGGATCGTCAAACGCAGTTGTCGTATATGACGCACCCACACACACACACATGCAAAGAATATAAAACACACCCAACATGGTTGAACAATGTAGAGATAATCTCTGTAACTCTCTCGAACTCAACCTCATGCATAACCCCTGTGTGAGAGGGGGATTCCAGAAAGCTTATAAAAAAATTGGATTTGTTCTCCCTATCGCAAGATGATAATGTTTGTTTTGAATGCTTTGGAGAGTTGTACTCACAGCCTAATCCAAAGTGATAATCCTAGTCTAATGTTGGTGGAGGATTCTAAAAATAAAATTTCTAGATCAATTTTACTTAGCGTTAATTTTGTGACTATTCTTTACTTAGAGGTGTATGAGAGTGAAATTGATGATATTATGACTCAATTCCCAAAAATTCATAAGAAATGATAATCAATCTTTTCTTTCAATGAATTTATATTTAAGGGAAGAAGAAATTTTATTTTCATTGTCAAACACTAAAATCCAAAGGCTTCAAGCAATTGTTCTCAATCAAGAATCCAATTCGATGCTAAACTATTCAGAAAAATGATCCAAATATCCAAAATCCAATTGTGAAAATATAAATATTTGTTTAAATATGAATTATAATCAACTTGATTCAGAGCTTCTTATGCCAACCAGATTTCATTGTTTTCAATTTTTAAGCAACTCGAAGAAAACATCATATAAAAAAAATAACACTCTCGTCATGATCAAACAAGAAGCAAAAAATGAAACCAAATCTTCAAAAAGAAAACCAAAATTCAAAGATCAAATGGAACAATGCACATATATCTGAACCTCCTTGTAACAACTTTCATGCAATCAAATGAATGAGAAAGTATTGAACTGACCCCAGATCGCAAAGAGGAAGAGTGATTCAAAACAAGGAAGAATGATGTCAAGAAACCAAACAAAATTTCAAAAAATCCTTGGAAATCAAATGGTTGCAGGCTCTAAAACAGACATACCCTGATAGTAACAGTCCTAAGTATATCAAAAACCAAAAAAATTTACACCCAACAAGGCACCCCCAAAAATTTTCAGAAGGGAAGAAAATCGACATTCTGGTGTCAAAGGCACTAGAGAATTGCAACGATATGTGAAAGACTACAGGGGAGCTCTAGTGATTTGGCTGTAAAGGTAGGGGAGTGTTGGTCTCTGAGAATTTTTTTTTTAACCCAGAAATCAAGCATCTCAAGAAAACTCTGAGGACCAGTGTATGTGGGATGGATTCAAGACCAACAAAACATATAAAAACCAAAGAAACCCAGTGAATAGGATCCTTAAGATGAGAAAAGACAAAAATAATACCAAGGAAGGAAGTCAAAAATAAAAGCTTCGCTCCCTAGTGGAGTCGCCAGTTTCTGTTGTAGGAAAATTCCCCTACAGACAGGTGAATTCCCTCTTGGATCTTAGACCCCTATGACCAAGACATTAAGGTGCTAACTTTGAACACTGACTTTCCTTTAAACATAGATAATATAATCAATAGAGAAGAGGAATAAGATATGAGTACCTTTTTACGAAGTTTGTGCTCTCCCAGTTCAAGTTGAACTTGATCTCCAAGCTCTTCAACCAGTCCTGCAATCCAGTAAACAATAAAGACAAAGCATACTTTCTGTTCTACCATGATTAGTTCAAAATCTAGATTTATTTATGAGACAAGTTCATGCATATGTACACAATATTGAAGGAAACAAGCCAAGCACATGTATTAATGAGAACAAAATAATGTTCTTATAAAGTGTAGATGCAGATGTAGTAGCCTCACCAAGCTCTCCTTGTCCAACCCCTTGCTCCAATGATCCACATTAAAAATGAAAATAATTTTCATTGATTATCATCCCCCTTTCACCATGAGGATGCCTCTTTATATAGGCTTTGAGAGGTCTAACCATCTTAGATATCCTTGGTATAAGTTGAGGATCTTTCTCCATTAGTTGTGGAATTCTCCTTAAATCCATCCTTGGAATTGGATTCGAGCCAAACTGACTCGGAAGCTTCTCAGCTGACTTCAGAGATAAGGTGGATTTGTCCCTTGATTTTCTCAATAGCCTCAACGCTCCCTCAAATTGGGTTACAGAGCACTGCAACGCTCCCCCAAAGAGGGAAGGAAGCGCTAGTGCTCCCTGCAAGTGGTTAGGGGAGCGTCGATCTCCAAAAATGCCTTTTTGATGGTATTTTCTTAGGTGAAAGTTTGTACTCTTTGCCAAATGATAAATTCCTTCTTATAACCAGTCTTGGAGGATGTCTCAAGTGTATTTATAATGTCATCCTTGATGTGATGCGGGCGAGATGACAGTGTGCTTTCTGCGACACTAGAGACACTTGTGGAAAAAGTGCGACACTTGAGACACTTGCGATAATGACAATGAGACATCATCGAAGTGAGTAATTTTGATGTGTAACAACGCTATATTAGATCTATATTTCAAATAAAATGTTCTATCATCCATCATTTTCATATATTGGAGGCTTTTATTCCTTTGCAAGGAAATTCAAATTTGTTCAAATTCGTATACGGCCTAGTAGGTCTTCCCCTTGTCCCCCTACTAGTGATTTCCTTCAAAATAATCTCTTCAAATAGTGCTCAATTGAAAAAGAACCATCAATTCATTCCTACTTTAGTTTTCATCCTAGCTTGAATAAATATTGTAGTTTCAAAGAGGAGTACATCTGATAGTATTAGTCTTTGAATATATTCAAACATCAAAAGAAAATAAAACAAAATTTAGGGTGTGGCTTTGCTTGACATTTGATTATATTTTCCATGTGTTTTAGCTTTGGATTTACAAAGTTTAATGTGTTACTCAAAGGATTAAATCCATATTGAATTAGATTAATTTACCCATTTTGAAGTACTTGGTTTTATTTTCTAGTCTTATGAATGTGTTATGTTCTTAAAATGGGTAACATGCAACACTATTTATATGGCCTCTAGAAGTAAAACCCCAAATCTAAAGCATAATATGCATATATGAAAGCTGAATCCAAGAAGACAAAGAGGCTAGTATACACAAACACCTCTATTTAGGCATGATTTCTGAATTACCCTCAATGGGGGGATCTATTTTGTGTCTTTAGGGAGGAAACATGGTTCTCCTTACTAGCTAACCCAATAGAGGAAGATTATAAGGATGAAAATGTATACCAAAACATTTTAAGGCCTTTCTTACATAATGTGGCGATCAAAATGGTTGTTTTTCCAATGGGTGACAAGCATCTATTGACACAACATCACAAAATACTCTATCATAATAAGTTCCAATATGAAAACTTATCAAACACTGTTTAGAAACATTGGCATGAGGTTCATTTTGTAACCATGAAAATCTATAAGCACTGGGATGCAATCTTGACTTTAAATTTAGCTTCTCTAATTCCTCTATAAAAATTGAATTATGTTGGAATATGTAATGATAACCTGTGTGGTATTGTTGGAATGTATTAATTTGGAATGTAATACCATCTACTCTAATGTAAAAGAGTTATCTCACATGAATCATGATGTAATATACTCTTGTTACTATTCATTATATAAAGAGGTGAAATTACATTTATCCCACTTGTATTATTGGGATGCAATTCCTCCATACCTCTTGGTATATAATAAAGGTAAGAGATACCCATGAGGTACATTGAAATGAAGGATCACATAGTGATCATATACATTGTAATGATGTGAATATGGAGAGTGATGTGTGGGAACTCAAGTGTAGGATTGAAGATTTCTAAAGAATAAAGAAGGCAATACCTTCCCATGGATGTTTCCCCATTTTTGGGTTTTACCATGTATATCTGGTGCTCTTGTATCTTTCTTATTTTAATTATAGATTGTTGTATGGATAGGAGGCTAGACTAGTAATGTTCCAATGTTTTATATTGTTGTATGTTATTCATATGTCTCAATATTCTAACATGGTATCAGAGTAGGTTACTATGCTCTACCTCCTTCAGTAAGTTTTCTTACAACAACATTTTATTCATATTTACTTGGGATCTCCTTATTTTGTATTTTTACCATCATATCTAGTAGCCATTAAGGCTTCTCTTTAGATCTAGGCATTTTGCTACAAGATTGGGATTTTTTTCTCAAAACCCTACCCCATTGTTTTTCATATTTCTCACATTTATGTGCATTTTAAAAAATCTGATCTCACCATTGTCTTCATAATGTAGATGTCAACCAAGATTGACTATCGGTTCATCAAAATCAGCTACTATTCACCCGTTTTTAAATTAATTTTCCTATCCTAACCCAAGTATTTTAAATTTTTTGGTAAACCTAAAGATTTTTTCGTAAATTTTTAGGGTTGGTATTTACTGAACCTATTTTTTTTTACCAGACTAGGTTTTTTTTCATTGAACTTAGTTTTTCTTCTGAACCTAATATATTTTGATGCGAGTGTCCATTTATAGTGATTTGTTTTTGTGTTGGTTGTGGTTTTTCACTGGATAACTAACCAACCAACCCACTCTTCAATCATGTACTGTATGCACCATGCATATTGCATTTTTTGTTGTACAAATCTTTTTTTTTTCACTTTACGATTTACATTTTTCAAAGGCCATTTAGCTGTTACAGAGGGTGATTGGATATTGCAAAGGCCAATTTTCATTTTTGGAGGCCAATCTTCTTGTCAAAGGATTTGTTTTTCTTCCTTGGGGGGTCAATCTAGCTTCCCGAGGGAGAATTTTCACTATGGGAGACTTGTTTGACTATTGGGAAAACTTTTCGTCTCTTCTATGCATCCATTTACCCTCCACGCAGGCTGAACAATCACATTCTTGATGAGAAAGGGTTTCTTGGTGCATAAGAGGGTAGATCTATGGGTTCTCTCTCAATAAGTTGTTTAGGGTCATTTTTTACTTGTACAACCACTTTATTTCCTCAAAATCGTGTGTATGGACTGTGTTGTTTTTACAATGAGGGGATGTTTTCTCAATTGTAGGTGACATTCTTTTATCACAAAGGACTAATTTATGCCTCAGGAGGGGTCGATTTATTTGTTGTGGAGTCGATTTGACTATTGGAGTTTTGATTTCCACAGATCCAAAGGTTTTTCCTCTTCCTCACGCATCATATGCCCATGTTATTTGATGTGTGATACCTCTCTCCATGTACAAATGGTGTCTTGGTCAGATCTAGGGTTTTTTGGGCATTATTTGTAGTACTCACCAACTTTCAAGCCACTCTACCAATTTGACTTTGGGGTTTATTGTGATGTAGAACTTGAACTTCAAATTGATATTGACAATGTTTCCATGTCTTTAGAGCTATATTATGGCCAGTTGAGCCAACGACTCGCCTTCTGTTGGGATCCCATATTGCTAAGTCGATAGACAAAGCCTGCACGAGTGTTGTTCTTGTGTAACTATGCAAAGCTACCACCGAGTGCATGGTGGCCTCGTGCGACATGAGGAAATATTACCACTATGCCTTGGATGGAAATGTGATGGATTTGTTGGTGTCAAATTATATTGCAATGGACATATTTTTGCAGTAGACACATGGTTAAAGGGTTTCGAACTCATTGTTGGTTTTTTTTTGGGAGGAGATAAATGAGTAGCCAATTCCTGCATTTGCATGTACGCTTCCATTTCACATTTGTTGCATTGGTTTCCAACGAGGATACTTATGATATCTCCAAATTCCAAAGACCAATTACAATCTATTGTTTCTTGTCGCAAGTAATTGTCAGAGTGTTTTTTTTTTCCGTGTGGTAGATCATCAAAAGGGTAAGTTCTTCTAGTATTCATCAGAGGTAAGCACATTAAATTTTTCAATCTATTATTAGATTCTCGTCTTTCTACATTAGTTTATTGTTTCTTAGTTTTTCTCATAATTTTTGTACAGGTTGTAACTTGTTCCCAATTTACTTGTTTCTAACCTACCTTTGTGGAATATTTTTTTGACATTTTCAAGGGCATATATCTCTAGTAATTTATCATGGTGACAATAAGAAACCATCCAATGCTTAAGGCTTAATTGATTAATGGATAGATTTTTCTTGTGATATCTTGATCATATTTTTCTCTATAGATATGTTGTTTCTAGCCTTTGTTATGTCAAAACAATTTCATTTTTTTTGGGGGGGGGATTATCATGATAATTATATGCTTTACTCTTGGAAGTTGTTGTGTGCATATTAGCTCTCTATTTGATTCACTTTATCCATAAGGGTTTTTTGTGAAGAGTTGTGGCATCACTTGGTTCTGTAGATTGTTCCTATATTGATTTTTTCATCATATTGATATTTTCATTCAACATTGATTCTTGGCAGTTGCAAGTGTCTTCTTTTCACACTTTATTGAGGATCTAATTGTAGTTGTAACAGATTACTACATTGTTCCTCTCTTCAACTTATCCTTGAAAATAACAAAGATTGAAACTATTTTCCACTTTATCTAGAATGTTTGAATTTGTAATCAAGGGGAATGCAATGTAATGTAATTAAGTTCCATTTCGTATCACCATATTCCAGTAATAATGTAATGTAATGAAGTGCCATCTTCTACTGTAAATTCATGATGATTATCTGTGGGGCTCATTTTTTTATGGATAGACCATTGGGGTCTTGTATTCACAATGTAATATTCAATATATTTCTTTGGTTATGAATATTATCTGATGGAAACATTTCGATCTATAGATCCAGGGTTCTTTTATTCATAGTATGGTCTCTTGCAATATTATAGAACATGTAAACTTGGTTGGGAAGAAATTTCATGATTCAATGAGAAGTGGTTGTTATATTCATGGAATCCATAAGGTGAAGTGTGTTCTTATTCACATATTATGTGGAATTTTGGAACTTTTCATTAAGGGGGGTTGTTAATGTAATGTCGTGTTCCTCCATAAGTGTCAGTCTATAAGGAATAGTCTTTTTTATTCTTGTAGGAAGTGATGGAAGGTATTGTAATGACATATACCTCATTAAGTGTTCCTTCTCCCTAGTCATGACTAAGGGGGGAGTGTTGTTGTAATTCCATATACCTCTGTAAGTGTTTCTTCTCACTAGTTATCATTAAGGGGGAGTGTTGGAATATGTAATGATGACTTGTGTGGTATTGTTGGAATGCAGTAATTTGGAAGGTAATAATGTCTACTCTAATATAAAAGAGTTATCACACATGCATCACGATGTAATATAATCTTGTTACCATTCATTATATGAATAGGTGAAATTACATTTACCACACATGTATTATTGGGAATTAATTCCTACATACCTCTTGGTATATAATAGAGGTAAGAGAGACCCAAGAGGTACATTGAAATGAACAATCACATAATGATCATATACATTGTAATGATGTGAATATGGAGTGTGATGTGTGGGAGCTAAAGTGTAAGATTGAATATGTCTAAATAATTAAGAAGACAATACATTCTTGTGGATGTTTTACCATTTTGGGGTTGTTGTATGGATAGGAGGCCATACTAGTAATGTTTTTTTGTTTTATATTGTTTTATGTTATTCATATGTCTCAATATTCTGACAAATTCTTTGTTCTACCTCCATATAAAATTAAGGACAAAAACTTACTTCCAATTTTGTAAATATTTTTTACTTCCTTTGGTCTATCTCCTTCACTTCTACCTAGTTTTCTGTCTTCAATAGTATTCATAGTGTTATACACCATTTTTTCACCCTTTGTTAAGTGTCACACTTCACCCTGCTTGGTGTCGCAAGTGTCGCAAATTCCGTACTCCATTATACTAAGTGTTGTAAATTATTTTTCACACTTTCCTAAGTGTGTCCACCTCAACGCCATGCATGAATGATTCATTACATACCCTTGAGAATCAATAAGAATAAGAAACCTTCAAACCCTGATGATTTGGCCTTTTTCACTCAGTCCTAGATTCATTAGACCATGTTCACTCCCATTTTCACTCTGGGGGAGTGACCATACCCTTGAAACAATGTTAGGAGGATGACCAAGTCACTTTGTCTGCCCTTTTAGGGGACCGACCATGCAGATTTGGTCAAATCCCATGAATGCAAGGGTAATATTTTGAGGACTTTATGAATGGTTCTTGGTTTTCTTGTTTACATCAAGATATGATTTGAACCTCTTTCTATCCTATCTTGGGAGTAAGAATAACCATGAATATAACTCAAATACTAAACTAATACACCTTATCCTCAACCATGTTCTCAATTTACCCTAGTGGTTAACCCTTTCTACATCTATATAACCAGGCCATTTAAAAGTGAGAGGGAATGGAAAAAAGTATACCAAACTTATGATATTGTAAAGGAGTGCAAAACCTTTGTTTATGTGAAGGAATTGAGTTGGATCCATGTTCAATGGTTGAAGAAGGAAGCTTGGAGGATTGCAACATCATCATGTTGTAAACTTATTTCTTTTCATTGAATATGAGAACTTGGCCTATTTTTATTATACTGTATTGTTTATTTATTGTTTATTTGATTACTTGGTGTAAGTTATCAATAGGTAGGGTTTCTATTAACTAATCGTAGATAGTAGTAGGAGAATATTTTTCTATTCATGTAGGTTTGAATTCATGAGGGACCTACTTGGATTGGAGCTCAACCATTGGAGCAGCAAGGACAACCGTCAGAAATCATGTGAACATACCTTCTCTCTCAACCCTCCCACAAGAAAATAGAATGGTTACATAGGAGAAGTTTAGTGTCCATTTTTTATAGGTTGTCTCATTTGTAGGAAACCCAAGTGAGGTAAACTCAACTTGACCGCAGGGGGAGAATTATCAGCATAGTAAATTGGTGACTCCACTAGGGAAAAACATCTATTTATTCTTAGGTTTCTATCCCTTTGAATCCTTTGAATTTTTCTACACCTTGATTGTTGGGCACAAGACCATTTTGGGAAAAAGGCACGACATGGAGGTGAGACAGTTGGCAGAAAAGAATGTGAGGTGTCCATGCAAGAAGAAGGGAAAGAATGACAACTGGCATAAAATAAACGGAAGAAATCGAGCATGAAGAGGAGAAAAATGCGCAAGTCTAGCATGCAAGAAGACCTAAGTAGATTAGGGTTTTGGTAAGAGAATATAACAACTGATGAGCGGAGAATAGATATAAATAGACACCTAGAAGGAATAGGGGGGGTTCAAGTCTTATATCCCCACTCAATCCAAGACTACAAGCACTTGAGTATTGCAGTCACCCATTAAGACTATCTTGGGTGAGATTGCACAGTGCACTCTGTGTATTACGCTTCCTTCTGGTTTACCAGGAGGACCAATAGTTTTGGNCCAGAAAGCTTATAAAAAAATTGGATTTGTTCTCCCTATCGCAAGATGATAATGTTTGTTTTGAATGCTTTGGAGAGTTGTACTCACAGCCTAATCCAAAGTGATAATCCTAGTCTAATGTTGGTGGAGGATTCTAAAAATAAAATTTCTAGATCAATTTTACTTAGCGTTAATTTTGTGACTATTCTTTACTTAGAGGTGTATGAGAGTGAAATTGATGATATTATGACTCAATTCCCAAAAATTCATAAGAAATGATAATCAATCTTTTCTTTCAATGAATTTATATTTAAGGGAAGAAGAAATTTTATTTTCATTGTCAAACACTAAAATCCAAAGGCTTCAAGCAATTGTTCTCAATCAAGAATCCAATTCGATGCTAAACTATTCAGAAAAATGATCCAAATATCCAAAATCCAATTGTGAAAATATAAATATTTGTTTAAATATGAATTATAATCAACTTGATTCAGAGCTTCTTATGCCAACCAGATTTCATTGTTTTCAATTTTTAAGCAACTCGAAGAAAACATCATATAAAAAAAATAACACTCTCGTCATGATCAAACAAGAAGCAAAAAATGAAACCAAATCTTCAAAAAGAAAACCAAAATTCAAAGATCAAATGGAACAATGCACATATATCTGAACCTCCTTGTAACAACTTTCATGCAATCAAATGAATGAGAAAGTATTGAACTGACCCCAGATCGCAAAGAGGAAGAGTGATTCAAAACAAGGAAGAATGATGTCAAGAAACCAAACAAAATTTCAAAAAATCCTTGGAAATCAAATGGTTGCAGGCTCTAAAACAGACATACCCTGATAGTAACAGTCCTAAGTATATCAAAAACCAAAAAAATTTACACCCAACAAGGCACCCCCAAAAATTTTCAGAAGGGAAGAAAATCGACATTCTGGTGTCAAAGGCACTAGAGAATTGCAACGATATGTGAAAGACTACAGGGGAGCTCTAGTGATTTGGCTGTAAAGGTAGGGGAGTGTTGGTCTCTGAGAATTTTTTTTTTAACCCAGAAATCAAGCATCTCAAGAAAACTCTGAGGACCAGTGTATGTGGGATGGATTCAAGACCAACAAAACATATAAAAACCAAAGAAACCCAGTGAATAGGATCCTTAAGATGAGAAAAGACAAAAATAATACCAAGGAAGGAAGTCAAAAATAAAAGCTTCGCTCCCTAGTGGAGTCGCCAGTTTCTGTTGTAGGAAAATTCCCCTACAGACAGGTGAATTCCCTCTTGGATCTTAGACCCCTATGACCAAGACATTAAGGTGCTAACTTTGAACACTGACTTTCCTTTAAACATAGATAATATAATCAATAGAGAAGAGGAATAAGATATGAGTACCTTTTTACGAAGTTTGTGCTCTCCCAGTTCAAGTTGAACTTGATCTCCAAGCTCTTCAACCAGTCCTGCAATCCAGTAAACAATAAAGACAAAGCATACTTTCTGTTCTACCATGATTAGTTCAAAATCTAGATTTATTTATGAGACAAGTTCATGCATATGTACACAATATTGAAGGAAACAAGCCAAGCACATGTATTAATGAGAACAAAATAATGTTCTTATAAAGTGTAGATGCAGATGTAGTAGCCTCACCAAGCTCTCCTTGTCCAACCCCTTGCTCCAATGATCCACATTAAAAATGAAAATAATTTTCATTGATTATCATCCCCCTTTCACCATGAGGATGCCTCTTTATATAGGCTTTGAGAGGTCTAACCATCTTAGATATCCTTGGTATAAGTTGAGGATCTTTCTCCATTAGTTGTGGAATTCTCCTTAAATCCATCCTTGGAATTGGATTCGAGCCAAACTGACTCGGAAGCTTCTCAGCTGACTTCAGAGATAAGGTGGATTTGTCCCTTGATTTTCTCAATAGCCTCAACGCTCCCTCAAATTGGGTTACAGAGCACTGCAACGCTCCCCCAAAGAGGGAAGGAAGCGCTAGTGCTCCCTGCAAGTGGTTAGGGGAGCGTCGATCTCCAAAAATGCCTTTTTGATGGTATTTTCTTAGGTGAAAGTTTGTACTCTTTGCCAAATGATAAATTCCTTCTTATAACCAGTCTTGGAGGATGTCTCAAGTGTATTTATAATGTCATCCTTGATGTGATGCGGGCGAGATGACAGTGTGCTTTCTGCGACACTAGAGACACTTGTGGAAAAAGTGCGACACTTGAGACACTTGCGATAATGACAATGAGACATCATCGAAGTGAGTAATTTTGATGTGTAACAACGCTATATTAGATCTATATTTCAAATAAAATGTTCTATCATCCATCATTTTCATATATTGGAGGCTTTTATTCCTTTGCAAGGAAATTCAAATTTGTTCAAATTCGTATACGGCCTAGTAGGTCTTCCCCTTGTCCCCCTACTAGTGATTTCCTTCAAAATAATCTCTTCAAATAGTGCTCAATTGAAAAAGAACCATCAATTCATTCCTACTTTAGTTTTCATCCTAGCTTGAATAAATATTGTAGTTTCAAAGAGGAGTACATCTGATAGTATTAGTCTTTGAATATATTCAAACATCAAAAGAAAATAAAACAAAATTTAGGGTGTGGCTTTGCTTGACATTTGATTATATTTTCCATGTGTTTTAGCTTTGGATTTACAAAGTTTAATGTGTTACTCAAAGGATTAAATCCATATTGAATTAGATTAATTTACCCATTTTGAAGTACTTGGTTTTATTTTCTAGTCTTATGAATGTGTTATGTTCTTAAAATGGGTAACATGCAACACTATTTATATGGCCTCTAGAAGTAAAACCCCAAATCTAAAGCATAATATGCATATATGAAAGCTGAATCCAAGAAGACAAAGAGGCTAGTATACACAAACACCTCTATTTAGGCATGATTTCTGAATTACCCTCAATGGGGGGATCTATTTTGTGTCTTTAGGGAGGAAACATGGTTCTCCTTACTAGCTAACCCAATAGAGGAAGATTATAAGGATGAAAATGTATACCAAAACATTTTAAGGCCTTTCTTACATAATGTGGCGATCAAAATGGTTGTTTTTCCAATGGGTGACAAGCATCTATTGACACAACATCACAAAATACTCTATCATAATAAGTTCCAATATGAAAACTTATCAAACACTGTTTAGAAACATTGGCATGAGGTTCATTTTGTAACCATGAAAATCTATAAGCACTGGGATGCAATCTTGACTTTAAATTTAGCTTCTCTAATTCCTCTATAAAAATTGAATTATGTTGGAATATGTAATGATAACCTGTGTGGTATTGTTGGAATGTATTAATTTGGAATGTAATACCATCTACTCTAATGTAAAAGAGTTATCTCACATGAATCATGATGTAATATACTCTTGTTACTATTCATTATATAAAGAGGTGAAATTACATTTATCCCACTTGTATTATTGGGATGCAATTCCTCCATACCTCTTGGTATATAATAAAGGTAAGAGATACCCATGAGGTACATTGAAATGAAGGATCACATAGTGATCATATACATTGTAATGATGTGAATATGGAGAGTGATGTGTGGGAACTCAAGTGTAGGATTGAAGATTTCTAAAGAATAAAGAAGGCAATACCTTCCCATGGATGTTTCCCCATTTTTGGGTTTTACCATGTATATCTGGTGCTCTTGTATCTTTCTTATTTTAATTATAGATTGTTGTATGGATAGGAGGCTAGACTAGTAATGTTCCAATGTTTTATATTGTTGTATGTTATTCATATGTCTCAATATTCTAACATGGTATCAGAGTAGGTTACTATGCTCTACCTCCTTCAGTAAGTTTTCTTACAACAACATTTTATTCATATTTACTTGGGATCTCCTTATTTTGTATTTTTACCATCATATCTAGTAGCCATTAAGGCTTCTCTTTAGATCTAGGCATTTTGCTACAAGATTGGGATTTTTTTCTCAAAACCCTACCCCATTGTTTTTCATATTTCTCACATTTATGTGCATTTTAAAAAATCTGATCTCACCATTGTCTTCATAATGTAGATGTCAACCAAGATTGACTATCGGTTCATCAAAATCAGCTACTATTCACCCGTTTTTAAATTAATTTTCCTATCCTAACCCAAGTATTTTAAATTTTTTGGTAAACCTAAAGATTTTTTCGTAAATTTTTAGGGTTGGTATTTACTGAACCTATTTTTTTTTACCAGACTAGGTTTTTTTTCATTGAACTTAGTTTTTCTTCTGAACCTAATATATTTTGATGCGAGTGTCCATTTATAGTGATTTGTTTTTGTGTTGGTTGTGGTTTTTCACTGGATAACTAACCAACCAACCCACTCTTCAATCATGTACTGTATGCACCATGCATATTGCATTTTTTGTTGTACAAATCTTTTTTTTTTCACTTTACGATTTACATTTTTCAAAGGCCATTTAGCTGTTACAGAGGGTGATTGGATATTGCAAAGGCCAATTTTCATTTTTGGAGGCCAATCTTCTTGTCAAAGGATTTGTTTTTCTTCCTTGGGGGGTCAATCTAGCTTCCCGAGGGAGAATTTTCACTATGGGAGACTTGTTTGACTATTGGGAAAACTTTTCGTCTCTTCTATGCATCCATTTACCCTCCACGCAGGCTGAACAATCACATTCTTGATGAGAAAGGGTTTCTTGGTGCATAAGAGGGTAGATCTATGGGTTCTCTCTCAATAAGTTGTTTAGGGTCATTTTTTACTTGTACAACCACTTTATTTCCTCAAAATCGTGTGTATGGACTGTGTTGTTTTTACAATGAGGGGATGTTTTCTCAATTGTAGGTGACATTCTTTTATCACAAAGGACTAATTTATGCCTCAGGAGGGGTCGATTTATTTGTTGTGGAGTCGATTTGACTATTGGAGTTTTGATTTCCACAGATCCAAAGGTTTTTCCTCTTCCTCACGCATCATATGCCCATGTTATTTGATGTGTGATACCTCTCTCCATGTACAAATGGTGTCTTGGTCAGATCTAGGGTTTTTTGGGCATTATTTGTAGTACTCACCAACTTTCAAGCCACTCTACCAATTTGACTTTGGGGTTTATTGTGATGTAGAACTTGAACTTCAAATTGATATTGACAATGTTTCCATGTCTTTAGAGCTATATTATGGCCAGTTGAGCCAACGACTCGCCTTCTGTTGGGATCCCATATTGCTAAGTCGATAGACAAAGCCTGCACGAGTGTTGTTCTTGTGTAACTATGCAAAGCTACCACCGAGTGCATGGTGGCCTCGTGCGACATGAGGAAATATTACCACTATGCCTTGGATGGAAATGTGATGGATTTGTTGGTGTCAAATTATATTGCAATGGACATATTTTTGCAGTAGACACATGGTTAAAGGGTTTCGAACTCATTGTTGGTTTTTTTTTGGGAGGAGATAAATGAGTAGCCAATTCCTGCATTTGCATGTACGCTTCCATTTCACATTTGTTGCATTGGTTTCCAACGAGGATACTTATGATATCTCCAAATTCCAAAGACCAATTACAATCTATTGTTTCTTGTCGCAAGTAATTGTCAGAGTGTTTTTTTTTTCCGTGTGGTAGATCATCAAAAGGGTAAGTTCTTCTAGTATTCATCAGAGGTAAGCACATTAAATTTTTCAATCTATTATTAGATTCTCGTCTTTCTACATTAGTTTATTGTTTCTTAGTTTTTCTCATAATTTTTGTACAGGTTGTAACTTGTTCCCAATTTACTTGTTTCTAACCTACCTTTGTGGAATATTTTTTTGACATTTTCAAGGGCATATATCTCTAGTAATTTATCATGGTGACAATAAGAAACCATCCAATGCTTAAGGCTTAATTGATTAATGGATAGATTTTTCTTGTGATATCTTGATCATATTTTTCTCTATAGATATGTTGTTTCTAGCCTTTGTTATGTCAAAACAATTTCATTTTTTTTGGGGGGGGGATTATCATGATAATTATATGCTTTACTCTTGGAAGTTGTTGTGTGCATATTAGCTCTCTATTTGATTCACTTTATCCATAAGGGTTTTTTGTGAAGAGTTGTGGCATCACTTGGTTCTGTAGATTGTTCCTATATTGATTTTTTCATCATATTGATATTTTCATTCAACATTGATTCTTGGCAGTTGCAAGTGTCTTCTTTTCACACTTTATTGAGGATCTAATTGTAGTTGTAACAGATTACTACATTGTTCCTCTCTTCAACTTATCCTTGAAAATAACAAAGATTGAAACTATTTTCCACTTTATCTAGAATGTTTGAATTTGTAATCAAGGGGAATGCAATGTAATGTAATTAAGTTCCATTTCGTATCACCATATTCCAGTAATAATGTAATGTAATGAAGTGCCATCTTCTACTGTAAATTCATGATGATTATCTGTGGGGCTCATTTTTTTATGGATAGACCATTGGGGTCTTGTATTCACAATGTAATATTCAATATATTTCTTTGGTTATGAATATTATCTGATGGAAACATTTCGATCTATAGATCCAGGGTTCTTTTATTCATAGTATGGTCTCTTGCAATATTATAGAACATGTAAACTTGGTTGGGAAGAAATTTCATGATTCAATGAGAAGTGGTTGTTATATTCATGGAATCCATAAGGTGAAGTGTGTTCTTATTCACATATTATGTGGAATTTTGGAACTTTTCATTAAGGGGGGTTGTTAATGTAATGTCGTGTTCCTCCATAAGTGTCAGTCTATAAGGAATAGTCTTTTTTATTCTTGTAGGAAGTGATGGAAGGTATTGTAATGACATATACCTCATTAAGTGTTCCTTCTCCCTAGTCATGACTAAGGGGGGAGTGTTGTTGTAATTCCATATACCTCTGTAAGTGTTTCTTCTCACTAGTTATCATTAAGGGGGAGTGTTGGAATATGTAATGATGACTTGTGTGGTATTGTTGGAATGCAGTAATTTGGAAGGTAATAATGTCTACTCTAATATAAAAGAGTTATCACACATGCATCACGATGTAATATAATCTTGTTACCATTCATTATATGAATAGGTGAAATTACATTTACCACACATGTATTATTGGGAATTAATTCCTACATACCTCTTGGTATATAATAGAGGTAAGAGAGACCCAAGAGGTACATTGAAATGAACAATCACATAATGATCATATACATTGTAATGATGTGAATATGGAGTGTGATGTGTGGGAGCTAAAGTGTAAGATTGAATATGTCTAAATAATTAAGAAGACAATACATTCTTGTGGATGTTTTACCATTTTGGGGTTGTTGTATGGATAGGAGGCCATACTAGTAATGTTTTTTTGTTTTATATTGTTTTATGTTATTCATATGTCTCAATATTCTGACAAATTCTTTGTTCTACCTCCATATAAAATTAAGGACAAAAACTTACTTCCAATTTTGTAAATATTTTTTACTTCCTTTGGTCTATCTCCTTCACTTCTACCTAGTTTTCTGTCTTCAATAGTATTCATAGTGTTATACACCATTTTTTCACCCTTTGTTAAGTGTCACACTTCACCCTGCTTGGTGTCGCAAGTGTCGCAAATTCCGTACTCCATTATACTAAGTGTTGTAAATTATTTTTCACACTTTCCTAAGTGTGTCCACCTCAACGCCATGCATGAATGATTCATTACATACCCTTGAGAATCAATAAGAATAAGAAACCTTCAAACCCTGATGATTTGGCCTTTTTCACTCAGTCCTAGATTCATTAGACCATGTTCACTCCCATTTTCACTCTGGGGGAGTGACCATACCCTTGAAACAATGTTAGGAGGATGACCAAGTCACTTTGTCTGCCCTTTTAGGGGACCGACCATGCAGATTTGGTCAAATCCCATGAATGCAAGGGTAATATTTTGAGGACTTTATGAATGGTTCTTGGTTTTCTTGTTTACATCAAGATATGATTTGAACCTCTTTCTATCCTATCTTGGGAGTAAGAATAACCATGAATATAACTCAAATACTAAACTAATACACCTTATCCTCAACCATGTTCTCAATTTACCCTAGTGGTTAACCCTTTCTACATCTATATAACCAGGCCATTTAAAAGTGAGAGGGAATGGAAAAAAGTATACCAAACTTATGATATTGTAAAGGAGTGCAAAACCTTTGTTTATGTGAAGGAATTGAGTTGGATCCATGTTCAATGGTTGAATAAGGAAGCTTGGAGGATTGCAACATCATCATGTTGTAAACTTATTGCTTTTCATTGAATATGAGAACTTGGCATATTTTTATTATACTGTATTGTTTATTTATTGTTTATTTGATTACTTGGTGTAAGTTATCAATAGGTAGGGTTTCTATTAACTAATCGTAGATAGTAGTAGGAGAATATTTTCCTATTCATGCAGGTTTGAATTCATGAGGGACCTACTTGGATTGGAGCTCAACCATTGGAGCAGCAAGGACAATCGTCAGAAATCATGTGAACATACCTTCTCTCTCAACCCTCCCACAAGAAAATAGAATGGCTACATAGGAGAAGTTTAGTGTCCATTTTTTATAGGTTGTCTCATTTGTAGGAAACCCAAGTGAGGTAAACTCAACTTGACCACAGGGGGAGAATTATCACCATAGTAAATTGGTGACTCCACTAGGGAGAAACATCTATTTATTCCTAGGTTTCTATCCCTTTGAATCCTTTGAATTTTTCTACACCTTGATTGTTGGGCACAAGACCATTTTGGGAAAAAGGCATGACATGGAAGTGAGACAGTTGGCAGAAAAGAATGTGAGGTGTCCATGCAAGAAGAAGGGAAAGAATGACAACTGGCATAAAAGAAACGGAAGAAATCGAGCATGAAGAGGAGAAAAATGTGCAAGTCTAGCATGCAAGAAGACCTAAGTAGATTAGGGTTTTGGTAAGAGAATATAACAACTGATGAGTGGAGAATAGATATAAATAGACACCTAGAAGGAATAGGGGGGGTTCAAGTCTTATATCCCCACTCAATCCAAGACTACAAGCACTTGATTATTGCAGTCACCCATTAAGACTATCTTGGGTGAGATTGCACAGTGCACTCTGTGTATTACGCTTCCTTCTGGTTTACCAGGAGGACCAATAGTTTTGGAAGCTTTGCTGGAACCCTAGTAGAAATCAACCTAGGTCAAACATGTTAAAGCATGGATCATAGATAAGAAACCAAAAAATGGTTATGTTGTCATTGGTTGGAACAACGTAGGATTGAGGGAATGAGATCTGAAAGAAGACTTGGTAGAAGAATGGGTGATCTGTTAGAAGACTGTAAGATCTGTGGAAGGCAGGTCAAAGGAACACTGAATCAGATGATAAGGAGGTGAGAAGAATGTGTAGCTAGAAGGGGATGTTGAGACCATGGAATCCCACAAAAGAAGATATCGAAAGATGACTAACGAAAAAAGAGTTAGAGTTTGCGCATAAAGATAACATAAACCTTGGAGTAACACCGAACAAATATCTTGAGAAATATGTGCTTAATGATTTGCATGAAGTCATTTTTCTATGATTTTCCACACTTATTATAGGAGTGGATATTAAGGTTGAAGGATAACCACGCAATGAAACGGATCCGACAGTTAGAGTAGACTTCAGTATAGATTGAGCAGCTACAACAGGTGAACAACAAATTCACATGCACAGTAGATTTTTGGATTGACAGTATTGTAGCAGGATATTTAACAGAATTTACAGTAGATACAACAAAGTCGTACAACACAATGGAGCAAGAGTTTATACAAGGGCCTTGAGGAAGGTATATTATATCATTGTATACTTCTATTAATATACTGCTATACAACAAAGGTGTAATGACAATGGAATCAAACAACTAAAACTTCCTTGCGTGCATGGGGGAAAGGGGGAAGCACTGACAAAAAATGGATAAATGGAAGGAGAAGTGGATAAAGGAAGGAATGAGGAAACCTTGTACCCAATCATGATGGACGACGACCAGATCAAGTGGATCATGGTGCCAACTAGAAAGACGCGCAGTGGAGTACCCTACCAATACAAGGTGAACACCAAGAAGAGAGTCATAGTCATGAGGGAAGGCTTGGCAAGTGAAGAAGAAGAGTTCTATGATCTCTAGGCTGTGGAGTAGATTGAGGAAATCATGCACGCAAAATATGAGAGGAAGAAAAGAGGTCCAAGAG
Source organism: Picea glauca (assembly GCA_000966675.3). Lineage (NCBI taxonomy): Eukaryota > Viridiplantae > Streptophyta > Pinopsida > Pinales > Pinaceae > Picea > Picea glauca. The sequence continues at coordinate 19,688 of JZKD02S0866077.1, forward strand.
TGGGAATAGAAAAAAACAATCCTATCCATGTTAATGTTAGTGTGGAACCCATGAACCCATCTGTGACTAATACACCAACAAGAACACCATCGTTTAAACAACCAAGTTTTGGGAGAAGGAGGAAAATAGGAAGTACATTCACACAAGGAAAAACAACTAGGGGAGACAGTTCATGAAATATTAGTCAAGGGTATACACATTGCAAAAGTAGTAGTCCGACACAGTTCACAATGGAAGGACATGATCCCACCATTTGGTTTCCAAAATTTCGAGGAGAGGCAACCAAAGACCCGGAGAAACACTTGTTCATTTGTGCAAATATCTGGGAAGAAAAATAGATCACCGATGTGTAATTTTTAAACCTGCGAAGTAAAGCAATGCATATATATTCTAAAGTAATACATAAATTAATCAATGGCTCATACAGAGAATACACAGAGATCTTTACCGGAAACCCTCAACCGGGAAAACATTTCTTTTTCATTATATCGAATTTCACCATTCGCCATACAATATATACAATGTTTTTAGGTATTCCATAGATACCAAAACCCTAATCCCTTAATCCGGGATTAATTTACAAATCA
>JZKD02S0866077.1:54144-98953 GCA_000966675.3 Picea glauca
ATCCATCTATCAGAAAAGTGAGGTTTGTTCTCATTTTTGTTGATGATTTCTCATGTTTTACTTGGATCTAATTTCGCAGGCAAAATTATGAGGTTTTTCAACACTTCAAAGATTTCAAAGCCTTGGTTGAGACACAGTTCAGAAAGAAGATCAAAGTCCTCCAAATTGATAACGGGGGAGAGTATGTAAATCGTGAGATCCATAATATTTTCCATGAGGCAGGGATTTAGTTGCGGCACACAGTTCCCTATACTCCACAGCAAAACAAATTTCTGAGCGGAAAAAATGATCTCTAAAGGAGATGGCATCTTGCATGCTGCATGCAAAGTCACTACCACAAAGACTATGGGACAAAGCACTTAATTGTGAAAAATACATCCAAAACAAATATCCCCATAGATTTGTTAAGGATAAGCCCCACTATGAGGCGGCCTCAAACTGGAAGTGACCCACTTTCACATTTTTGGTTCATGTGCATGGGCCCAGATTCCCTCTGAAAAGAGGAAGGCACTTGATCCACAGAGCACTGAGGGAATTTTTGTTGGATACCCCGATGGTGTGAAGGGATATTGGCTTATTGATCTTTCCTTGGACTGGCTCATAATTGAGTGTAGTGTCCAATTTGAGGAAAGTGTCTCGCATGCACCTCAGCAACGGCATGCCGACACTTTCATTCTTCCACTTGTCTAAGATGATGAGAATAGACATGCCGACTCTTATTCAGATGATATTTCTAATTCAGAGGACCTAGATGATTCAGATTCAGAGTCAGTATAGTCAGATGTAGATTTAGAGCATCCAGATGCAGTTGCAGAGCCAGAGCATAGGCCCAAGTGGGCACAAACTACTCTTCAGGATGTAGTGGATCTCGTTGGTGATCCAACTGACACTAGGAGGACTCGATCTGATTTCGAGGAGCCTCCTGTTGCACTCACTACCATTGAAACATTTCCCTCCAGACATATTTTCTTGGTTCAGTATTCAGATACATAGTCTTATGGAGAGGCTGCTGGAAATCCCTTTTGGGAATCTGCCATGCAGGAGGAGTACAACTCCCTCCTCGAGAACCATACTTGGGATTTGGTTCCCCTTCCTTCTGGGAGGAAACTTATTAGATGCAGATGGGTCTACAAGACCAAGAGCATAGCGGATGGACAGATTAGCAGATACAAATCCAGGCTTGTTGCCAAAGGCTTTCAGTAGGTGCATGGTATTGACTATGATGAGACCTTCTCTCTAGTAGAGAAGATGTATTCCATACAATTGGCACTTGCCATTACGGCAACCAAGGGATGGGAATTTCATCAGATGGTTATGAAGAATGCATTTCTTCATGGTGATCTCTCTGAGGAGATCTATATGGAGCAGCCCCAGGGATTTATGTAGGACTCATATTTGGTTTGTCGATTGAAGAACTCCCTTTATGGCCTCAAGCAGGCTCTGAGGGAATGGTATGCCAAGATGGACTCCTACCTTTTTTCATAGAACTTTGTACGTTGTCAATCAGACTTGAATGTCTACATGCTCAGGACAGCTGATTCACTTCTACTTTAAGTTTTGTATGTTGATTATTTGTTGATCACTGGTTGCTCGACTTTAGCGATTTCTACAGTCAAGAGGATTCTACATGAAATGATTTTGATGACAGACATGGGTTCACTACACTTATTCCTTGGACTCGATATCATTCAAGATGCATCATACATCAAACTGTCTAAGGCCAAGTATGCACGAGATCTCCTTAAGAGATTTTACATGACAGATTGCAAGTCTTCTCCGACTCCTTTCCTATCAGGAGTCAAACTTGAGGATGGTGGGGAGACTCCATTGGTTGACAAAACACTATACAAAAAGCTAGTGGGGAGCTTGTTGTATCTCAAACACTCTAGACCAGACCTCTCATATGTAGTTGGCACATTTTCTAGGTTCATGTAGGAGCCGCATGAGCTACACTGGAAAGATGCAAAGTGTATCCTTCGATACATTCAAGGAACCATCACCTTTGGGACTCATTATGCAACATACTCTACATTAGATCTCATCGGGTTTACTCATTTCGACTAGGATGGCGATAACACTGATGGCAAGTCCACATTTGGCTACTCACTCAGTCTTGGTTTTGATCCTATCTATTGGTCAAGCAAGAAGAAAGTTTCCATTTCTCTATCTTTAGTTGAGGCAGAGTACATAAGGGTAGTTAACATAACCATCCAGGTTATGTGGCTACAACATTTTCTCACTGAGTTGGGAATTTAGTTTCATCATCCGGTCATCATCTGGTTTGACAACCAGAGCACTCTAAAGTTCTCCAGAGATCCAATTCAGAGGCAGCAGAAAAAGCACATCGAGATCCACATGAACTACATCTAGGAATTAGTACACGAGGGGATCATCGACTTACAATTCTATCCTTCGGCAAAAAAAATGGGAGACATCTTCACCAAGACCTTCACTGAGAAGAAGTTTCATTCTCTACGAAGTCGTGTTGGAGTGAAGGACACAATTGCCTAGCAATTGTAGTTCTTATTTTTACATACATTGTACCTTGAGGGGGGGTTTTACCCATGAGGTTTTCCCTCTTTCCTCACTTTATTTTCAGTGTATCTTTTGTATTTGGGTACCTAACATGGCCTTGTTGTCGAGACCCATTCTATATTTTCACCATAGTGATGTTCAAGGGGGGTGTTGGAGTTACTTCACACACACCTAGGATTTCTTTTTCCTAATGTTTTTCCTTGTTTATTAGTCATTATTCATTCTCCTATATTTTAGGGGAGAATATTCCATTTGGAGAATATTCTCTTTCAGTTGACACTTCAGTTTGACTAGTTGAGTTGAGTTTAGATGCTGCATTGGTTTTATCACCATGCAACATTGGGATCATCACCATGCTAATTCAAACTTGCCTTGGTATCATCACCATACTGGCACATTATCCTTGATTCCTCGAGTTAACTCCTCACTACTCTATGTTCAGTTAGTTAACTGAAGACTAGTTGACTAGTTAACTCAACTAGGTGGTAGTTCACTCTCGTAACTACCTGAGAGACTAGACTAGGTGGTATTTCACTCCTGTAACTGCCTGAGAGACTAGACTAGGTGGTAGTTCACTCCCGTAACTGTTGGTGTGTGTCCAGATCACTCTAGACCACCACTATGGTGCATTGGTTCACCTCTAGTGTGCACTCATTGAGCTATACAAAGTATATCATGTGTAAACTATTCATTATTCACAACGGTTAATGAGAATTCTTTCATTCTTTATCTCCTTATTCTTCTTTCTCCAATTCTCTCTGCAAATGTGTGTATTATTGTTTAGCTAGATCTATTCTGTGTAGGTTCAACACATTTACACATTTTGTTTTTTGGAAACATTTGCTGGGTAGTTTGGCATCATCCTGATCCATGGAATTGAAAGTTGCATAGTTTTGAGTTCTTTCTTGTGTTAAGAAGAATATAACTCTTCTCCTTCCCATACATAGAATTCATCGAAAAGAAAAAAACTTCATATCATTCTTTTTAATTCTATTGGAGCCGAGTCTCTCTCACATCATCAATTTCATCTCCATGAACCTTTGAGTAAAAATCCATTAAAATCAATCATGTGCTAATAAAATCAAATAGAATATTTTTTGGTTTTAGCACACCAATAGTAGCACAAGATTAGGGTCTTTGGACTATGTAAAGTGAGTAAATTATCCAAGACTACTAGACAAATTGTATAACACTAGAAAGTGTACAAATCCAACTTTCATGTAAGCATAGTCAGGAAATCCCTCTCACACAGGCGCTAAAAACATGGTCGTGAGAAGAAGAGCAACGGATATTATCCCCCAAAGCTTGACCAATCATAGAATATAGAGCATATATTATGGTTTTTTCTTGAGAAACCACTAGTTTCATTTGGTCTCGGTGCTTCATGAATCCCGAATCCATTTGAGGTCCTCAGGAGTCTTACCGGTCCACTTGTCTTTAGATCTCTTGAAGAGCTTCAGACTTTCATATCTTTCCCATATGTTCGGTCCCGGCTATCAACTATACCCACCCATAGGTTGACTGTGAGTTGGTGACCTTAGTGGCCTTTCCTAGGTATCTACAAAGGCTACTGTGGGGGGATTCCTATGGTACCTAGGGTAGATGTCGTATCACACTCTCAATACCCTTGGAGGGTGATCCCATGAAAGCGAGGGTTTATTTCATTGATAAGGGTTATTACATGGAGGTCGGGGTAACTGTTTCTCATTTCTTCACTGATGGCTTGACATCCTGTCTTTAGAAGATCGAGCCTATTGTTTCTTGGTTTATTTATTTTAGTTTTCTTAGGAGTGTGTCTTTTTTACTTTCATAGTTGACCTTTGGATCAAAGATTTCACAGTATATAAGGTATGGAACTTGACCCTCGGGAACCTCAAAAAAATGTTTCTAACGAAGGAATGATCATAGATCAAACTTCTGAGACTGAGAGTATACCTTCTGGAAGTGGCCATCACATACAATAACCGATCACTACCATTGTTGAAAGCCTTACATCTTACATGAATCCTCTTTGTACTGATCCAGTTATCCCACCAATCATTGATCCACCATCTACACGATATTTTGATGCCCATTCTTCTTACTATCTACCTCTCGATTCAACCCCTACATGATCTCCTAGCGTGAACCCATCATCTTTTGGTTTTCCTAAAAGACTTAGGAATTTATATTTTTCCACAACTCCTATAGTTGATACTGATGGTGCTTCCTCTCTACCAGAAACATATTTGACCTAGGTAACCCTGACTCAACCACTTGCGTGTACATCTTCCTTTCTTATGGGTCAGGTAATATTCTTGCTTCACTTTTTCCACACATGCACAGACCAAGTGATTTACTTGGTCGTTCCATCGGTCAGATGGACAACATTCAATTCATTCATACAACCATGGTTACACAAGCTACTCAACCTCTATATCATCCATCGTAGATTAGTACAACCTACATTGGAGGCAATCTTCAATGGGAGGCCAACCTGTGGTTGGGGGGAAAACTTCATCCACAAGGAAACTTTTTACTAGGGGGAAAACTTCATGGTTGCAACATCAACCTATCTAGGGACACTCTTCTCCTACTATTCCTTCTATCCCTACTACCATTGGCCTATATATTGGACATCCATTTCCAAGAACTGCTAACCTTTTGTGGGGTCAACCCAACCTGACGGAAATTATTTCACAAGGAACCTTTCCCTTTCAATCCATAAACCCCATCATTCCAACGCAATAGTCCCTTCAAACTCAATACATTGGGGGACCATCAGGTCAATCATAGTACACATGAGGTCCATCTATTCAATCACATTATATGGGTGGAAAACTAGGACAACCTCCTTATATGGGAAGACAATTAGGACAACCCCTTTTCATAGGAGGACAACCCAAGAAACCACCATTTATGGGAGGACTATCTAGCATTTTCATCTCACTGTAACCTAGACACGGTCCTACTAGTGTTCCCATGCCATATGATTACCACAAGTATCCACATGCTAACTGACAACTTCCATTCTTGGATATGTTAGATTTTCCAGATCTACACGTTTTACTAACGATCCCATCCAACATGCTCCGTTTTGGCCCACCATCCCTACCAAATTACCATCTGACATTTCGAAATTCAACGAAAAAAATGAGGAAGATCCTAACAATCATGTTACGACTTTCCATTTATGGTGTTCTTACAACTCTTTGATGGAAAATTCCATTAGTCTTAGGATTTTTCAGAGAACACTTACAGGTTTCGTATAAAATTGGTATATTGAGCTGTCGCATAACTCCTTTGTCGAATTTAATTCTCTTTCCATCATTTTTCTGACATTGGTACCGATATGGTATGAGATTGGTACCGATATTTTGAAATCGCTCTGAAAATCATCTTCCACCCACATATCCCATGATATTCATGAGTGGATATGGTGAAGACATTTGATTAAATCTCTCATCCTAGATCAACTCCTTACGGATTGGTTTACAAACTCTCTCTTGCCTCCCATTTCCCGTGATGTTTCTATGGGAAATGTTGTTACTAAGGAGTAGGCTATCAACCATGCATAGTATTTGGACTTGGTCTACTCCCAATCTGACACACTTTACGATTTAATCCCTAAGGCTCCTCATTCATCGAACCATCCAACAAAACATGCTCCGGAACCAAATTTTGTTTCAAATGCCAAGAATAATTCCACTCCTTCTCAAACCTATGAGGTGAATGCAGTCTAATCCTCTTCATCTCAACAACTAGGAGGTAAGAAGAAAAAAAATGTTAAATCCAAGAAATCTTCTAACCAAAAGGATAATCCAAAGATTGTTGATACCCAACCGACTAGGAAACCCAAGTTTCTTTGTATGATTTGTGAGGAAGACCACTACACAAAAGACTTCCCTCATCGTGAGGCATTCAATAAATTTATGAAGGGTACCTCCCAATTGTTTCAACAACAAAATTTGGTTGCACAAAATCCTACCCCTATGCAAGGGTGAAACATAGGTCATTCCCACTAAGGGGATGCTTTGTCAAATGCCTATGAGGTGTACATGTTTAAGGCAATTAATTTAAAGACTCGAGAAAAAACTTACGACACTCCTCCAAGTGATCAGACTAAGGGAAAGGATGTTGATCAACATTCCACATCCACTCCTCCTCCATTTTCCAATCCTCTTCAGATCGAGAAGCCAGCCTCTGGCGCAGTGTTGCACTCGCCCCAGAGCATAATTCAAAAAAATAAATTTAATCCAAATTCTCGTGCTCCCAAAGCTACAACAATGTTGAAGATTTGGCACAGGTTCCTTGTGCTATGTCATCCCTCAAAATTCTACAAAACTGTCCAAGTCAACATAAGACTTAGTTTTCATCCATTGGAACTATGGATCTAGAGGTGTCGAATCTGATCACGTTTAATTTGGATTACTTTAAGGAGAGGCTCTCTCACCACTTAGCATTCCAAATTCAAGTTTTGGTTGGTGGAAAGAACATCCATCGTACTGTCTTGGATGAGGGAGACTCCACCCATGTCATTTATTTTCCTTTTTGGAGATCCATATATTCTCCTAAACTTACCTTGTCTCCAACCACTTTGAAATATTTTGATGGACGTGGTTTCGAACCTCACAGAATATTGCAATATTTCACTATGAAATTGAAGGGTAAGACTATTTTGTTTGATATCGATATAGTTGATGCACCCCTGGATTACAATTTGTTACTTGTTCATATTTGGTTCTATTTGATGACTTCCATCGCATATATAATATTTTGTGTCTTACGATTTCCCCATCAAGAAAAAAATATCAATGTTAACCAACTAGACTATATAACTCCATATATCCACAATGTTGTGATGAATGATGTCCCTTTTATAGGAAATTCTAGTCTTGAGAGTGTAGGGGTAGGTCTCCTTAATGATTCCTCACTCATGGAGGTTTTTCCTTTACCTTCTCTTTTCATCCCATAGGTTGCCACGTTAAATATTATTTCGACTTGGGTGCAACAATACCTAGAATCACCTGATCATTTGGTAGTACCTAATCTCAACAAGCATAGTTCATTGTCTCTGTCCAGATCATTAAAACGTGAAACATGCCCCCATCCATTCCAATCAATTCTCACTCTAGATCGTGTAATTGAACCTTATTTTCCTCAACCTAGTGAAAATGTTCCCATTAGTAACCAACTTCCTAAACGAGGAAAGAAGAAGATTCGTCGGAGGAAATGATGCTTGGGGGGTAGGTCTCCTGCCTCTGGGAATCATGCTGGAGTGAACCCACTAGATTCTATCACACAAGATGGGGGAAAAACATCTCTAGAGAGACACACTGCTAGGAGTGATCCTCGTTTGAGGGTCGTTCCCATCATAATGTAGTAGTATTTTCTAGAACGATCTTAGTCTTTATTCTTTCTTTTGCTCGTAAATACATGAGAATAGGTTACCGAGATCAGTCTTTGTTCTTTCTCATGCTCGTTAATAAATGAGAATAGGTTATTGGGTATAATTTTATCTCTTTTTCAGACCCATAAAAGATATGCAAAAAAGGAAATCTTTGGAGTCTCCTTTAAGCTCTTTTCAGAATCCCTAAACTTGAAAAGATTTTCGAGTGAAATTGTCTCCTTTCACACTCATTAAAAGGATTAGAAAGGGCATATTTCAGTGTTTGGTTTATCTCTTTTTCTTCTTTGAAAGCACTACTTTATGAACTCTTTTTGAACTCCTTAAAAATGAAAAGTTTTTAGAGTGATCTTGTTTTGTTTCACACTCATTAAAGTGAATTACAAATCACGTCTGTTGAGCAATAGTTTATCTCTTTTTCGGTCTCATCATACTATTTACGAAAAAGGAACACTCTAGTCAAGCATGATTAGAAGAGTTCTCCTAGGTATCATTTTATACTTTCCAGGCCCTGGAGACTAATTTCACAAAAAATTCCATCTAGAGTCTTCTTTATAGATATTTTTAGACTCTCAAAATATGAAAATACCATTGAGTTTTATTTCCTTGGACTTGTAAAATCTACTCAAAGAAGGACCCATCTGGGACCAAACCCTTCCTTCTTCAAGTTTGTTAAATATATGAATATGGGACTCATCAAATATGAGATTATACCAAGCATTTGTTTTCCTCCTCAATATCGCTAAAAAAAAAAATAGGTACTCTCCTATCTGGGTGGGAGAAAATTTTGAGAAGTGGGTCAAGTCTTTCATTTATGGAAGCTTGATGTCTCCCTTGGACATGGAACTTGTTTGAATCATGTGTGTCATCATAATCTTTTGAATCCTTCAAAAGAGAAACCTTTGTTGTTGTCCCATTCCATGCATTGTCATACTCTTTTGACTCCTTCGAAGAGATCCATTTGTTGTCATCACATCATCATACTTGGTCTTTATGCTTTGTTGAGTCAATGTTTCCAAGTCATTCATTGTGCCGCCATATGTTCAATGGAAGTCAACCTTTACATTTTCATCCCGATGTTAGTTCACCACAATTTGATCCATTACTATTCATCACTATCCTTATTTTTTTCACGTCGATGATGGGGGATACATCATTGCCCTCCTTCAACACGTCTATTTCCATCGACATCAACATATTATCCAGGAATCAGACTTAGAAACCAATTAGTAACTTAGAGCCTGCATGCCTCAATGAGAGGTTTCCTCACTTTCGAAAGTGGGTTTTACATCATTAACCCCTAAGTGATTTATTCCATGAGTGATCGAATTCATACAATATATTCACATTTGTTGGGATGTGCTAGGGTACATTGGGAGTCATTTCCATCATTGATGATTTCCCTCACACTTTTTAATGTTTTACATCATGGACCAATAATCAAGTGGTTGATACCATGTTCGATGTCAAAAAATCTATTCACATGGATAGATTCATATTATTCGGGATCAGGATTGAAGACCCTGGGGGATTATCTAGTAAACACTCATTTTTCGTCATCTTCCTTCCTAGGATGCAATGGAGATTTTAAAGTCGTGATATATACTGTTACATACATCCACTTGGTATTGGTTTGTGGCTATGTTCTATCATGTTGTAGCTCCACTGTGTATAATATCGTGGCTACATTTATATTAAGCCATGGAGATATGGATCCACATTGTACATTCGGTGTCCATATCCTTAGTCAGTACTTTCATGGATTTGCAGTGTATTTATTGGTGGCCAAGCTTCGAGTCAGATTATTCTGAGTATGGGTATTCCTACATCAAGGATGATATTTGTATATTGATGCATGCTTGCTTTCTTTTCTGACAGGTCTTCTAATTCCAGTCCCTTAAATCCACACTATTACAAATTGTTTCAACCATCGTTTTTCTCCTCTTATCTCACACTTTGGGGGGAAACTGTCATACACCATTTTGTCACCCTTTGTTAAGTGTCACACTTCACTTTGCCAAGTGTTGCACTTCACCCTAATTGGTGCCACAAGTGTCACAAATTTCATGATCCATTATACTAAGTGTTGTACCTTATTTTTCACACTTTCTAAGTGTTTCCACCTAAACTCCATGCATGAATTATCCATTACATCCCCTTGATCATCAAGAAGAAGATGCCACCTTCAAACCCTGACAATTTGGCCTTTTTTCACTCAGTCCCGGCTTCATTATACCATGGTTACCCCCATTTTCACTCTAGGGAAGCGACCATCCCCTTGACATAGTGTTAGGAGGGTGACCAGGTCACTTTTCCTACCCTTCTAGGGGAGATACCATGCATAGTTGGTCAAATCCCATGAATCTAGGGGTAATCTTTCAACGACTTTCTATATGGTTCTTGGTTTGTTTTCTTGTTTGCATCAAGATATGATTCAAACATCTTTTTATCATATCTTGGGAGTAAGAATAAACATGAAGAAACCTCAAATCATAACCTTATCCACCTTATCCTCAACCATGTTCCTTATTTACCCTAGTGGTTAACCCTTTCTACATCTATATAACCATGCCATTTCAGAGTGAGAGGGGATGGAAAATAAGTATACTAAACTTATGATCTTGTCAAGGAGTGCCAAACATTTTTTTATGTGAAGAAGTTGAGTTGGATCCATGTTCAAGGGATGAATAAGGAAGCTTGGAGGATTGCAACATCATTAGGTTGTAAAATTCTTGTTTTTCATTGAATATAAGGACTTGACCTATTTATCTTATACTTTCTTGTCCATTTCTTGTTTATTTGATCACTTGGTGTTAGTTATCAATCGGTAGGGTTTATATTACCTAATCATAGATAGTAGTAGGAGAAGGTTTTCATGTTCTTGTAGGTTTGACTTCGTGAGAGAGTTACTTAGATTGGAGGTCAACCATTGGAGTGGCAAGGAAAAACATCAGAAATCAGGTGCACATACCTTATCTCCTTCTCTATCAACCCTCCCAAAAGAAAATAGAATGGTTATATAGGATAATTTTAGTGTCCATTTTTTAGAGGCTATCTCACTTGTAGGAAACCCAAGTTAGGGGAACTCAACCTGCCCGCAAAGGGAGAATTCTCACCACACATAGAAATGTTAAATTTTCTCCTTGTTCTTGTTTCACTTCATCAACATTATCTATAGTTATATATTTATATACGCTATGAGTTCCTTGAGCAACACGATTTTTACTATCTTTCGTCCTTATAGTGTGTCAATTTTCTATAAATTCAAAGGACTTGTACCCTAGTGTTTGGAAACTGTAGCAAATAATTGTGGATCTTCAAGCCATTCTACCTCTAGGGTTTCCTCTTCTCCAAAAAAATCCTTTTAATTTAAAGGCTTCATTTCATTTACACTACGCCCTTATTCATCCTTGATTTCGCTACTCTTCCCTCTTCCAAACACATTTCTACCTCAATCTCTTATTGTTTTTCCATGAGTACTAGGTTGTTTCGTTGACAATTTCTCTTTAACCTTCAAGGAAATTTGAGAGGCTTCCTCAACTATCCTAATCCTCATTATTCTCAACTCATATTGAATGGAATACTACAATCCATTGATATACCTAGACATATCCTCTTTCATCACTATGTCCATATATAATGGACAACTTATCAAACTCTTCTATAAATTCTTTTATATGCATATCATTCAGCTTAAGGTTCCACAACTTCCTAGATGAATTCAAAGTGTAATCAACGAGAATAATATTTCCTTTGAGTTTAACAACCATTCTATCCCACATCTTAATTTATATTTCCCCTTCCTTTGCCTCTCCAACTATACATTATCCCACTATAATGATGCATTTCATTTTAGCTTCATGCAATGCATATTCACTCTCTTAGGGTCATATTCACTCTCTTAGGGTCTTCAATTTGCTTAACGTCAAAGAATTTCTTCATATCCCTTATCTAGCCAATTAACTCTTATGGGTAAATCTTCCTAAATAATTAGGGATTTTCATTTTTTACTTTCCTCTCTAGTTTTTCAAGCCTCTAATAATTATCTCTTTTAGGGCTTCAATTTCCTTAACTTCTTTTTGTGGAATCTTAGCTTCCTATTCATGATCACTTACATCATGAATCTCTGCTACAATTCCTCTTCACTAAATTGTCTCTATATCTTGTAATATGTCATGTATAACCCTTAATGCTCATGTCACCCCATACACAACACCTCCACACTACCTTCTACCTCTCCATTGCATACCTTCTCCTCTCACTACTACATTTGAATGTGAAATACAATGTTGTTTTCCAACATTGATGGCAAAAATCAATTGTGATGAAATCATATTTTTTTAAAATTATTGAAAATTACATTGTTTTTTCACCTTTTTGTGCCCAAAAATCGTCATAATTTCAATTAGACATCATAATGTCATAATTTTATCGCTTATTATTATTATAATTACCATGTTATTCACATTTTTTGTTGATTGATGTCAATAGAAATAATTTGAGGTATTTTTTAATTGCATTTCCCAGTTTCCATTAGATTTATGCTAAATCTTACGTAAAGGGTGGTTTATTTGAATTTTCTTTGTTTTTTTCTTTTTATGTTGGATGGAGGTTTATTTGAATTTTATTTGTTTTTAATGTTGGTTGGAAAGGTTGCTACAAAACTTGTGTGTAACAGCTAGGCTGCCACACAAATGTTCAAGGGATGCTACAAATATTGTAATCTATTGCAAACCTGTGTAGTATATAATGGAAAAAGGGGATGATGAGGCCAAAGTCATAGTGATGTAGATCCACATGGCACATGATCATAGTATTATTTTCAAAATCATGATGTTAATGAGGTTAAACCAAATTTTACCATTAATATAGTCTTGAACATTAATAAATTTGACTCTATCAATTTTGAATAGGTCAAACAATATTAAATGTTCTGTCATTTCTATAAATTATATACATGGTGATGATTATGTGATACTTGTGACATATGTAAGATATTTTTTTGTCATTGTTTTCAATGACGAAAAAAACTTTTTTCTAAATTCTTTTCATGTCATTTTTTTATCTACAAGATAAGTTTCTCTACATAATCTAAATTCTTTCTAGGTAAACAAATTGTAAACAAATTTGGATTCAATTCCATATGTGTAGAATTTTTTTAATTTATTCTTATATTGTACTAATATTTCTTCATTGATTTTTATTAATCCAAATTCTTTCTAAGTAAACAAATTGTAAACAAATTTGGATTCAATTCCATATTCCATATGTGTGGAATTTTTTTGAATATATTCTTATATTGTACTGATATTTCTTCATTGATTTTTATTATGATAGATAACAAGGTTATATTTTGATTGCGATGAAAATTTGAGGAATGTCGATAGGTTAAAGGAGAAATATGGTGATAGTAAATTTCATTACATTACCCTTAAAATAATTGCATGGGATTAGGAAGGATAAGAATTAAAAGGGAAACAACTAGAAAACATTTTAATGAGTATGGGCACGTTCAAGGGAAATGAATAATGCCCATTCATAAGTTATTCATTATATGTTTGTTTATTTATTATTATAGTAATTTTTTAATCATTTTAATATTTAATATTATATTAAAAATATTTGAATATTGTTTATAATTAAAAGGAAATACTATCCTATCCTTGAATTGCATAAGCATGTGATAAAATTATTTTTGAGAAGAAATATTGGTGAACAAGCCAATAGACATGGAGAATATAGAAAAGTTAATCATATGGAAGAAAATGTTACTAATATGATTGCTAATAATGGGATAAATAGATTGATCCCTGACACCTTTGCTACAATGGATAATAAATTTGATGATATCCATGATGTACCTTTGGTTCATAAGGCATAAAAACCCCTATATGAAGGGCTAAGGGAAAATATTGTATTTGGTATATTGTTGTTGGTGAAATTGAAGGTATTGAATGATTTGTCAAACACCTCCCTCACACAAATCTTAAGGTATGTAATATAATTCTTCACACATGATTTGTTTTTTTGTTTTTAGTGTTGATTGTATAAATAATGGAATATTGATGAATGTTCATTGGAACTGTTTTTTTTTTTGGTAGGTTATTAGGTTATTTTCTCCTATCATTGTCAAATATGTTACCTCACACATATCAAGAATCATTTATTGTTATGAAATATATAGAAATGAAGTATCAAGACATTGATGCATGTCCTAATGATCATGTGATATATTATGGACAACATACAATAGAGTTAGAATTCCCTCAATGTGGAATTAGTAGATATTGAACTAATCAAGTAACAAATAAGGTGCTCCACATGGTTCTTTGTTATATTCCCATAATTTCACATTTTGAATGATTGTTTAAGTGAAAAAACATAGCACAATTTATGTATTACCATGCACATAATAGAATTGAATATGGTGTTCTTCAAATGACTGTAGATGGTTTTGCATTTAGAGACATAGAAGAAAGATGACCAATTTTTAAAGAAGAACCTCATAATTTTAGGCTTTCATTGGCAGTTGTTGGCAATTGACCAAGTTTTGAAGAATACTTGGTCATATTTGACCACTTTTGGGACTGCGATAGCTTTCCAAGGAAGGAGCGCAACACGAAGCATAAATTAAGGAAGAAAGACCTATTTTTGGGTCCATTTTAGGGTTTTGGGTTGATGTAATGGGAAAGGGATGTCGGCCTGTGGGTTTACCCACATTTAGGCCCATTTTGTAATCTATAAATAGGCAATGTAAATAGAAGAGAATAGTGGTAATAGTAATGTAGTACATCTATGTGATGTATAACTGAGAGCTTGGTGCTAGTAACTGGATCTGTGTGATCGGATGTATCTTAGAGTGCTCTATGCATGAGATTGGAAAGCTAAGTGCAGTTTGTTGTAGTTTTGTGTTGAAGGGAAAGGAAGAAGGATCTAGCGAGATCCAAAGATCTTTTGTCTTGTGCGAAGTAAGGATCATTGAATCTTTGTGTTGTAACTGCTTAACCAAGATAATATAAAGAAGACTTTGTGGACGTAGCCCCAGGGTGGGGGCGAACCATGGTAACTGTGTGTATGGTGCTTTATGCTTCTCTCTACTGTCTTTATCTCTTTCTTGTCTAAGTGCTTGATGATTAAGTAGATCTAGTTATGCTATGTGTTTATGATATATGAATGAACGTTAGATCTGATATATAAGATGCTTAGTGCTTGGTATTTTGTATCTAACCTATATTTATGTGGCTAAGTACTGAATCATCTTTAGTATAAGTATTCAATCTGATGATTTGTGTTGTCTGTGAAGTGTATTAATGAATGTACGTTAAGGAATAATTGATTCTAAGTGTGTTGTAAGCAAGATAATCACAGGTCGGTGTCTCAGCTAAGGTTGCAGACATCTGAGTCTTGCAACCACCCCTACCTCTACCTCGAGTGAGACTTCATCTGCTTCGCAGGTGTTGCCGAAAGGGTCGGTAGTTAGGGTTTTGTTGGTGCACTCTTGAGCATTGAACCCTGGGTCTGCCTGTGTGCCAACAAATGGATTTGTTGCGGGACCTGGAACTGTGATTGCTAGGAACAAAATAAGAAAAATCTTTGTGTGAACTAAGCTCTGTGCGTAGATCTGTTGCCCTATTGCACAGTATTCTACTTGACCTACAAATCTTTGTGACAAGAAAAAGATGTTAGATCTGAAGGGAAAATGTCAGATCTGCAGAAAAAGAGGTCAGATTTGAAGAAAAGAGGTCAGATTTGAAGAAAAAAAGTCAAATATGCAAAGAAAAGAGGTCAGATCTGCAAGAAAGAGGTTGATACCAAAGAAAAGAAGTGATATATGAATGCTCTATGCTTTAAGAAAAGTAAAAGTGGGAATTTCTGAAGGAAAAAGGTCATATCTTCATAAAAGAGGTAAGATATGTAAGCTTTGTGCTCTGATAATGGTAAGAATAGTCAAAAGTTTTTAGATTTGAAATCTTTGTGCTCTTTAGAAGTAAGATAACTGAAATTTTTTGTTTCCAAAGCATGGATCTAGGTATGTTTGATAGATTCTGTCCTAGCTTCAAAACTAGGGCATTAATAGATAAAATAAAGTTTGATACGAATAGATCTGATAAGTATAATGATAGATATGTTATACCTATGCATCAAAAGAATGTCTAAACTAACAAGTGGATGTAGGATCCTAGAAAGATTTTTTTGTAGACTAGCCACCATGATCTTGGTGTGCAATACAGAAGGAGTTGTGGAACATCTAAATGAAAGAGAGGATTAACCCTCTGTTATAGTTGCAGAAGACTGGGATATCTTGCTAAGGAATGACCTGAGAGAAGACCTAGTTTCCTCTTTTGTAAGGTTATGGACCATGAAGTATTGGATCTCCCTAGAATGATTTCTAGGCTTGAGAAGCTGAATATGGAGAAAGAAAACCCTGAAGGAGATCAAGAGACCAAGATTAAATAAGAAACCTAGAAAGAATCAGAAAAGATATTGCTACAGATGAAAGATAGCTTGAATGAGCACCGACATGTTAGGCTATCAGAGATCTTCAAAGAAAAGGAGCAAAACGAAGCAAGAATAAGGGACTTTGACATTGACTGTACTCTTGATGAAGAAACACAAGTGAACAATATGATAGAAAGAACTTGGGAAGCTATAGGAAAGCCTGCCATGATCCCTTCCCTAGGAGAAATAAGTTTCTTCAGAGGAAATATAGTAAACCTATGTGGAAGGCTTGCCCGGATACCTATGACTGTCAATGGAACTTCGACAGAGGAAGACTTTGCGATCATTAAATTTGTTGAATACAATGCCTCGTTTACCATGCTCATAGAAAAACCTTGGATTGATAGAGAACACGTCAGACGAAGAGAAGAAGAAAAAGTTTTGGAACAAAAGAAGAAAGAGTTAAAAGACTTTATGACCAGAAGGATCGCACACTTGATTGAAGAATATAACAGAATATCACAGATATTTAATATTAGCAACTCCGATGTCAAAGCTAAGAGAACACTTGAGGATCCATAGAAGATCGAGTTACCTATTTTTGATACAGAAGAAGTATTATCAAGGAACCCTAGGAAATACTTTCAACAATGCGAAGTAACTAAGACCATAGAAGATAAACATAAGAATGGTAAAAGAATTACTGAGACGAAGCTCACAAGGAAGAAGGCTAGGAAGTTAAGAAAGAAAAGGGCTAATACTCTAAGGTTACAAGAGGTTCTAGAGGACACTTCGCAGCAAGAAGAATTATAGAATTGGAACTTCGTCGAGATATCAGAACAACGACATAGAGTACTTCGCCATGACGAAGCAATAAATTTGTTGGAACCAATAAACCCGTTCAACCTCCACTCCGAATGAATCGAAAGGTAGTTATGGTTTACCACTAGACCATTAGATAGCACTAGAATGGATAGAACGAAGTTAATGAAGGCCCCACGTCCATTGCAAGTAGACCGTTGCTGAGATTGCCTACTTAACCCAACATGCCATGCACCGAGAATACTTTTTGCTAACTAAGAATCTGAGCATGAACCTTGAGATCATTGCCTTACTATTCATTGTAGTCTCTGAATTCCTTTTTCACCCGAGCCAGCTGACCCAAGTTTGTATGTCGGACGAGCTCAGTGCTGCTAAGAAAATTGTTGAAGAAGTTATAATTGATTTAATTACTGAGAGAGTCATGTCAGAATGAAAAATTTATACAGGTGTATAGGCATCATCCTTAGGTGCACTACCAGCTTCCCCCTCCACTGCTCGAGTAGGACCATCCTGACTACCTTCGGAAATATGATCGAAGCTCATAAACGACTTCTCCACTCTGAAGATGATCCCAAGCATCTTGCCTAAATATATCCCACCACTAAGAATAATAGTGAATCGAGACATTGTACCCAGAGACTTCAACTATGTTATAGTCCCTGCATACCTCTCAAAAGGGTTGTGCATAGTTCATGCTGACCAAGAGACGTTCACTACGCTCAAATTTACTAATTTCAACCCTGGAGATCGCAAGGTATATAGTATGCTAGCCCCACACAAGTACTTGAATATTTTAAAATGAAAGAACCCCAAGATTGTACCGTAGCAATGGACTCATAATATTGCACAGTCAACCCTCCTCAACGTAATGAACATTCCACATTTCGGGAGGCATCAGGAAGTAAATGCATGCATTAGAATCTTGTTGTCCTGCTACCATGGAGGATACCTATGGTTGGACCACCACATCACTGTGGATTCAATTTTGATCAATCAGATCATTGGGCTAAGCATGCAGGGCCCTGACCCACAAGAATTTTACCCTGGAAAGACTGCAGATCGTGCTCTCGCTCAACAAATAAAAGACACATATGGCGATTTGGAGAAAGGAACATGAGGTAGCCTCCATTGAGAATGCAACAGTGCACTTTGGTTTCCAGCTGATTGCAGGAAAGTTAGTCCAAAAAAAAAGACCTACACAGGTGACCGGATTTGTAGTTGACCTCGTAGGGAAGTGCGCGGAGGGACTACAAATGAACTGGGAAAAATACCTTATAAAATAGCTATATCTTGACTATAGACAAGTGCAAGACCAAGGGTATGAGTTCCAGTTTAGCTGGTTGCTCATACTCATCTCTTTCACGAGGGAGCCATGTTTCTGGAGATCGAACCCTTTGAACCACTGGCCATGAAGTTTTGTACGTTGTGGTACTCCAGTGACATGAACAAACAATGGAAGTCCAATGTTGTCTTCCACTCTTACTACACTCAATTAAAGATTTCCATTCATTCTACACCACGCATTACACCCAACACACTTCATAGGTTTAGACCTTTGATGAAATTTAACGCAGATCATCACTTCACCTACATCATAGCGCGAGCAGATGAGCACAAACAACAACTCCAGTCATATTACAAGATGATAAAACATGACTTGGAGGAGATTACCAAGGAATGGTCGACAGACCTCCTTGTTGCAGCAGACCCCGCAGAGATGTCCGACGTAGATATCCCTGAAGCTATGACGGATACACCAGTACCGTGCAAGACTAAGAAGGATGTGGAAGTTCAAGATATCCACAACATATCCACGAAGACTGCTTCTCTCTCACCTGCGAAGGGAGGTGATGAAGAATAACTAGAGGGCACAAAAGTTGAACAGAACAAAGGCGAGGTTACTCCGCCTAGGGACAAGGAATATCCCTTCAAGAAAAGGAAGATTACCCCACCTATACCATGCTTAAAACTACCCTTACCCCAGATTATTTCGACTTCCTAATCATCGCACTAAATGATGTTTCACTAGAGCTCACGAAAAAGAAAGAAAGGCAGGAGGATCTATTCCACCAGAACATGGGCGAATTAAAAGAAGTGTAGCAGGCAATCTAGTCTAGCCAAGAAGTTTCTACGGTGCCCTTAACAATGGAAATACCAGGAACAGGTGATGAGCCCACACAGTTATGCCAGATCACCGAGAAAGTTGAAGCTCACCTTCGACGAGCTCAAGAAGACACAACGCAAGCCACCCAAGCTTTGGCACAAGAACATAGTGCACATGGAGAACAACAGAGGAAGGTATAACAAGAACAACTTGCCTTATAAGCGAAGTGGGAGGAGGAAAAAGAACATTTACAACAGAGAAAGGACCAGTTGCTAGTAGAGAAACTTGAAGTACAAGAGAGAGTTCACAAAGCACTACACTCTGTGATGATCATAGAAGTGACGATGGAAGATCGTCTGCCATAGCAGGTGAACCAACTGGAAGAAGTAATATAGCAACTTCAACAGTGCATCATGGATCTAGAGCTCCACACCATGCCTGTGACACCCCAAAAGATAAGAGATCTAAGAGAGGCCACTGCTCGAAGTGAAGTCAACCAATTAAAAACCTTGGCTCTGGAATGTAGGAATCTAAGCACTAGAAGTGCCCAGACTTATGAAACCCTTGTAGAGAATCCAGAATAGAAAACATTGGAGGCACTACTCCATGAAGAAAAGCAACATGCAGATGTGCCACAAGTGCAGCTGAAGTCCATGACCCCATTCAAAAGAACGAAGAGGTTCCCAGAACAATGCACAACCCAAAAACAAGTACATGCATTGCAAAGTAAAGTAATGAAATTCTCTCAACGACTGCAACCACTCCAAGAGAAGGCATGACAACTTCTCACTGAACTTGAAAGCCAGGGAGATAAACTCGAACATGGTGTCATCACTGCAGAATAGTGCCTGGAAGGACCACTCAATGACATAGTAATCCAAGAATTTACTGAACAAGAGGTTGTCGCACTGCAGCAGGTCGAAGCAGCTCGAGCCAAGTTCGAGGTGTTCAAAGTGGAATTGGACAGACCTGAGTGACTTGGGATGAGTCACAGGTGAGGTTTGGGGGCTTGTTGTCCCTTGACCAAGTTTTGAAGAATACTTGGTCATATTTGACCACTTTTGGGACTGCGACAACTTGCCAAGGAAGGAGCGCAACGCGAAGGAGAAATTAAGGAAGCAAGACCTGTTTTTGGGTACATTTTAGGGTTTTGGGTTGATGTAATGGGAAAGGGATGTCAGCCTATGGGTTTACCCACGTTTAGGCCCATTTTGTAATCTATAAATAGGCAATGCAAATATAGGAGAATAGTGGTAATAGTAATGTAGTACATCTATGTGATGTATAACTGAGAGCTTAGTGCTAGCAACTGGATCTGTGTGATCGGATGTATCTTAGAGTTCTTTGTGCATGAGATCGGAAAGCTAAGTGCAGTTTGTTGTAGTTTTGTGTTGAAGAGCAAGGAAGAAGGGTCTAGCGAGCTGCGCAGATCTTCTGTCTTGTGCAAAGTGAGGATCATTGAAGCTCTGTGCTGTAACTGCTTGACCAAGATAATATAAAGAAGACTTTGTGGACGTAGCCTTAGGGTGTGGGTGAACCATGGTAATTGTGTGTATGGTTCTTTGTGCTTCACTCTACTGTGTTTATCTCTTTCTTGGCTAAGTTCTTGATAATTAAGTAGATCTAGTTATGCTTTGTGCTGATGATATATGAATGAACGTTAGATCTGATATATAAGATGCTTAGTGCTTGATCTTTTGAATATAACCTATATTTCTGTGGCTAAATATTGAATCATCTTTAGTATAAGTATTCACTGCGATGCTCTGTGTTGTCTGTGAAGTGTACTAATGAATGTATGTTAAGGAATAATTGATGCTAAGTGCATTGTAAGCAAGATAATCATAGACCAGTGTCTCAGCTAAGGTTGCAGACATATGAGTCCTGCAACCACCCCTGCCTCTACCTTGGGTGAGACTTCATTTTCTTCGCAGGTGTTTCCAAAAGGGTCGGTAGTTAGGGTTTTTTTGGTGCGCTCTTGAGCATTGAACCCTGGGTCTGCCCCTATGCCAACAACAACTACCAATGTCAATCAATTTGGAGAGATCATGGGTATTTTATAAATGTGGCATATTTTTGTTATGAATAATAACATTTCTTCTTGGATGTCAATAAAGTGGGAGCACATAATGTTAGCAATGATTTCTCTAGGTATTTGTTTGTAGTGATGTTTTTAGCATAACATTTTGTTTTTCTTGTTTTTTACATAATTAATTTCTTATATGTAGAAGGTAATAAATATTTGTATTTTCAAATAATTAGTTAGGTACCAATTTATAGATATGGATGTATATATTGAGCCTCTTATTGGAAAACTTCTAATGTTATGGCCTGACATCACTATGTACAACATGTCCAAACTAGTAGGGAAAAAACAATTTCAATTCCATGGAATACTTCCATGGAAAATTCATGATGCCCCAGGGATAATAAAACTTTTCGTATGTAATTAAGTACCATACCAATTTACTAAAATATAATTTTATCAATTAATCATGCATTTTAAAAAAATAATTGGTTAGTATACTACTATTGACATTATTCCATATCTTGTAGGTCTTCAAACAAAGGGAAAATTTGCATGTTCAATTTGTGGCCCTAGAATGATATTTTGATGTTCAAAATTTTTAGGAAATGAGATGCTTAATGAGGATGGGCACTTCCTCCCCAAGAACCAGAGGTATTGAACTATCGAGAAGCATATTTTTAATGGGAAGGGAAAAAACAAAATAAAACCATGAAGAATGGCACTTCAAAAATGGATATTGGAATATAATAAGAATCATCAATTTAAGCAATTGGTCTCAGTATCATATGTAATGTTAGTGAATTCATTTTATATTACCTAACAATTGTTTTTGTCTCATTTATGTTTCATAAATTATGTCAATATATTAATGGAATTCCACGAAGAATGAAAATAAACTCTATCCAATTCAGTAGGTTTCCCTACTATGAGCACCTACAAATAACTAATTTGTTTGATTCAATGCATACTAGGAAGAATGTTATAGAATCATTATGGATAATCTTAGATGGAAGGACTAACAAATATTAAGTCTTCAAAATTTGTAGTGACATTTAGGAAGCCAATCATGTAATGTTAAAATTTGATTCATTCTTATAGTTATGGACAATAAAAAAAATCTATCATGTGGTTATTTACAGAGTAGGAAAACAATGTTGTAAAATATTCCATTCAAAAAAATAAATTTCCCACTAGTGTTGCTTCAAACATAAACAATATCTTAACTAATAAAGATGATTTTGGTGGCGTAAAAACTCATGATTGGGATATATTTTTTAAGGTAATTTGTATATTTCCATATTTTTAGTGATTTGGTATTTTTTAATTTTAGAAAAAAATAATGATTCCTTTTGTGTTACAATATGTTCTCCATCTATCTTTTCCATACAACTTTGATAACAACATAAAATGGGTTATATATGATTGGAAAGTACATGGTGTAAGAAATAATTTATATTCAAAATATTTGTTGTAGAACTTGTAGACATGATTTGCTTAATGCAATATTGAACACTTGTTATTTTGTTGAAACTTTCAATTTGATTGCATCAAGTGTAGGTGGTTCTCATACAAATAAATACATAAATAATATTTAAAGTATGAGAAGAGATAAATTTGTTAGATAATATGTGAAATGAAAAAGTATCTACCTTCGACCTTTTTGAATGCATAGGAACACTACCTCATACAATAAGTTGAGGGGATTGAAATATGTGAACATATACACACAAGGTCAATGTGGATGGTGGAGAGGTGCTTGAAGGCATTGGAGGTTTTCATTGGAAAAATATCACATCTAAAAGGCTCTATGGTATATCAATCCTTGGTGTATATTAGTGAGTATCTTTCTAAAGTAACATCATATATCAATGCACCTTACATTTGGGATGTTAATTTCGTCAACAAATTTAAAGAGGAGGTTGTTTTGGGGAGAATTAGAATGTGAAAAGTGAAAGGTGAGATGGTAGAGGGATATAATATTTTAATATATTTATTGGTACATAATATTTTAATATAATATAATATTTTAATATTTTGTTTTCATTCATTATTTCTTAAGATTTATTGGTACATAATTATTTAATTGTTCTTTCTTCATACAAGTTGTTGAGAGTCGGATGCACTGAATTTACACATTGCCAATAATTTCAACTGGATGAAGGTATGGATAGAATGATATGCACAAGTTTATGGTAAGTTGCGATGGAAATGGGTGGTGGACTTAATTATAAGAGCTCATACTTATCATATCAATCTTATGTAGAGGGAAATTGATTTAGTGTATGGTGAAAAATATAGGTAGGTGAGCATTACCCACAATTGTTTAGTTTTTTATCCAATATTATATGTGTCGTGTTTTTCTCCTAAAAATTTTAATTCGGTATAATAATGTTTATAAATTGGAAATCCATTTTTATCATGTTGGGAATATTGCAAGTGAAACACCACAAGTATATGGTTTGCAATGTCTAGAAATTTCACATCAAACAATTGGATGATAAGAAGAAAACCTTTGATTGTTGGATAATTATAGTTTTCTAGGTTACCTATGTTTCTTATAGGAGTGGAAGGTGTCCAAAAGTATTTGAAAATACATATTATGGATTTTTAGATGATATACTTGAGTTAGACTTGAAATATATCAAGGTAGTTCTCTTCAAGGCCAGTTGGTATAGGTCATGAATTATTGAACAATATCTTGATAGAATTGTTTTTTTTTTCCTCAGAAAAAGCGTAAATTTTATTTCAAGTAGAAAGATAATTTACATTCTAAAATATACATGTGGCCATGTATTTAATCTTCTAATATTGTCATCCATGAGTGGATGGATAAATTCAACCATAAAGTTAGAATAATAACAAAATTTGTGTCATATTCTGATGGGAAAGAAGAAAAAATGAGATACATATATATTGTTCAACATCACATAGATTAAACCAACAAAAGGGACTAGGGCTCAAAGTGTCGGTAGTAGAAAATCAGTAACTGTTCAAAATTATATGTAATAAGAGGCCATCATAATTGTCATAGAGAAACCTATTTCATTCTAAGAAAAGACAAAAATGCTATATACACATATCATTTGAGGAGAAGGCTAAGAAGATGAATCCAATGATTGTATTGTGTGGGCCATTATAGACTGAAATCAACAAAAATACCATAAACCAAAAACCAGATGAACCTACCAAGGAGAATCATAATTGAAGAGCACAATATCTTCCAGCCTGTCCCATCATGTCTATGAATGGCCTATGATAAAATTCAAAATGTGTGCCTTCCCTTACTTCCTCCATTTTCCACTACCCGAAATCTAGTTGAATACCTGCTTTAGAGAGTGCATTGGTTGCCATGTTTCTTTCCCTGTAAACATGTTGCATAGAGTAATTTTCATAATAGTCCATAATAAGAAATACTTCTCAAAGGATAGGAAGGATTCTAATATTGTCACATTTCTATGTTTTTGTGACCTAATTTATAACCACCATAGAATCCCCAAAAATCTAGAGGGGTATTATTCCTTTCCCCCCTGCAAAATTCAATAAGAGTTTAAGTGCCATCAATTCTACATATTTATTTATCCTAGGTCCTAAGCCCATTTTAAGGTTGAAAGAGTGTGATTCAGACACATGGAGGAAAACCCCTCCTCCAGAGGAATGACCATCATTTTGAGGGCCCCCATCAAAATAGGCCCACGGTATGGAGTAATCCACCATTTCTTCTACTACTGGTCGAACCGAGTTATGGTATTTCCCTTGAGGAAAATGTGAGAGGACTCTTAGGCCCTAAGAAACTACGAGTTTTGGAATGGACGAGTGATCATTGAAGATAGAGTCATTTCTAGCCAACTATTCTCCCCAATTCATAACCATAGGAAGGGATTTTATGTTGTTGTTTGATGGACTTAAAACCTAATTTTTCCATGCCTGTTCAACATTTTGGCCTTTCCAATCACAAGATTGGCTTAGTGCTTATGAGCTTTCAGAACATATTTGTTTGAAAAAGGGGCACTATAATAAAAATTGAGGGATAGTTTCCTCATCGACATTACATAAATAATACTAGCTCGAACCTTCCATATTTCTGAGTTTTATCATGTCCCAAGTTGGTATTTTGTTTTTGATCAGGCACCACATGAAGATACAATATTTTAATGGGAAATTTACTTTCCACACCCCTTTCCACCACCATGAGGGGTCTTGTTAAAGGTGATCAATGTTGATTTGAGTATAACCCTCTTTTGGATTCTAGACACCATGGGGAGTGTGTTTCCATACTAATTCAACCTCCCTCCCTATGATTTTTATGTTCCCTAGTTTAAGAGATCTTATATAATCAGACCAAAATCCTAAAATTCCTCCTCAAAACCAATATGTTCAACATCCTTTGAGGCGTGTGCCTGCACCGTGGTTCTAATCATGTCTATGATTTGGTCTAGGTGAAAATACCCTTGACCATGAAACTTTTCAATCAGTTCTAGGGGAAGGATGTGGTTTATGCCATTTCTCAGCCATGGGTGGATGCATAATCTGGCTCTAGTACCCTTACCAACACACCAAGAAAGGCCCTTCGCTACCACTTGAAAATATTTGATAAGGTATTTCCAAATGATTGAGCAGTTTGAGATCTCCTTTGAAGGCCTTCTGATCCATTCTTCTACTGATTCAGGACTGATATATTTTAAATGACTACCTTTATCCAAACAATATATATGATGATTATTCTCCAAGTAGATTTTGTTGAAAGATCCTTTGAGAACATGTGTATATTTTTTAATTCCCAACCTCCCAGTATGTTTGGAGTAGCTAGGATATCACATTTTACCCATGGAAACACAAAGTGATCCTTTGTGCCAGCCCATAAGAATATGAAACATGCATGTCTTACCTTTTCCAATGTACCTTTGGGAATCCAAGCTAAGGACATCTAGTATACCAATATTTCTTTCAGGACTGATTTAACCAGGATCAATGTTCCTTCTCTAGACAAACATCGAAAACTGTAGGCCTTTAGCCTCTTTTCCAATTTTTAAATTACTCGTAACCAATCTTCCTTCTTATAATTGTTTGGTTTTAGATGAAAGACCAAGTACTTTGGGAATTTATCGAAAGATTGTTGTTCAAAAGGAAAGAGATCATTATAATAGGCAATATCCTCTTCATCCATGAGATGGGTAGAAAGAGTGGACTTTTGTGCATTCATATACATCCTAGTTTCCCTCCCAAATAGGTCTAAGATTGTGCCAAGTTTCTTTGCATATCCCCTCATACCACTGCAAAAAATCAAGACATCATCCACAAAAAGGAGATGAGTTATCTGTAAAGTGGAAGAGATAGATACTCCTTGAAATTCACCTCTATATTTTTCTTCTTCAATGGCTCTATTGAGGCCCTCTTCCACCAATAGGAAAATAAGGGGTGACAAAGGACATCCTTGTATAAACCATCATTTTGCTGGAAAGAAAGAAGAGGATGCCTCATTGATGAGTATTTCAAAATATACTCTCGATGTGCAACGCATGATCCAATTTATAAAGGGAGGCAAAAAACCCATATGTGTAGAAGTATCCTTATATAGAACCAACTAACTTTGTCATATGATTTTTATAGGTCGATCTTAATCACTTCCCCTTTTGATTTCTGAGTTTTTATGCTATGTAATGCCTCTTGAGCTACACCTACTGCTTCATGGGTATGTATTCCTTCTAGGAAGACAAATTTCTCCTGAGACACATATTTTGAAAGAATAGCCATAATCCTTCTATTGATAACCTTTGATGCCACCTTGTAGATGTTGTTGAAAAATGAGATAGGTATAAAATCCTCAAGAGACTAAGTCTCGTCCTTATAAGGGATGAGGAATATAAAAGTGGCATTTAAGGATGCATGAATATGGCCATTTATGTGTGATTCCTCCACCACTTTGAGGTTTTCCTTTCCAATAATATCATAAATCCCTACAAAGAAATATATCATCCATCCATTCGGGTCAGGGATCTTGTCTTTTTGGAATATTTGGAGGAATTATTTGAGTTCATCTTCAATGAAATCTTCCATGAGAGCCCTATTATCCTCCTCGTCCACAAACCTGGGGGGGGGGAGTTCTAGATGCACTATGGCATCAATTGAAACTCTTCCATCTTCTTTGAATAAATTATGGAAGTGTCTAGTCCCCAACTAAGCCATACCCTCGAAGGATGTGATGGACCTACAAGTAGGGTCTTTGAGGCTCCAAATAGTATTCACTATCTTCCTCCCTTTTGCATAGGCCTGAAAAATTTTGTATTCTCATCCCCACTCTGTAACCACAAGGCTTTGCTTTTTAATCTCCAAGATTTTTCTTTTTCTTCCAAGAGCTATCTTCTCTTATTGTCCAGTGCTAATAGAGTTGTTGAGTCTCCTTTTTTTTACCTCCAATTGTCTTATCTTGTTCCATGTCCTGGCCATTTTTTCCTCATACATATGCACTATTTGATTATTTTCATCAATAAACATGTCTTTTATCCATTATTGTGTACATACGAGGTAACTTATGTTTAATCATGATTTATGAGATTTCTTAATGACTGGGATTGATTAATTGATGTTTAATTCTCTCTGATTACTTTGAATGATCCAAGAAGATCTTATGACAAAAAATCCTATTCATCTAGTACCTATTTTGGATTTCATTCGGTACTCAGCTCATCCGGTACCTATTTCTGCGCTCATCTGGTACCTATCTTCACAATCGTCTGGTACCTATCTTCGCAATCGTCCAATACCAATGATGAGTTTTCCCAGTACCTATTTTTTTTATCATCTGATAAATGTTCATGTGTTAGTTTGGTACTGATTTATATGACTGTGTGCGTCTGGTACCAATTTATGTGACTGTGTGCATCCGGTAGCAGTCTTTTTCTCTAGTTGTGCATGTCTAATACTTGTTCCATATTTTCAGTCTTAGGTGTTTGAACGAGGTTTTTCTTGATGGGTCCAAGGAATTTGTTGGCTCAAACATTACTTTTTCATTGAATACCATGATACATTTCATCACTCATGCACTTCATGTCATGAGGATGAAATCATTCCCTTGAAAATCAATACATCAACCAATTGTAATATTTGTGCAAATATTTGATGTTATCTCCAGAATTTGATTGTAATGGTTGTTTCTCTTTAAAAAGAGAGCCTTGTAGGTGATAGACACATAGAGATTTAGAATTAATCACTGTTAAGTGGTAAGATTGATTCTTGAAGACTGTTGATTGTACCTCTATTTTCTGAAGTAACGATATAAATTGTAGTTCATGGATTTTATGTGTGTGTTCAAATATTCTCTTCTATAAGTTTCTTTTGAGAGTTTCCTTGTTGGTACGGAAAGGTACCACCAACCCAATCACGGTAATATTATTTGTATTTAGTTGTGAATATAATTATGGTTTTCTGTGTGTGGATAGAATAATTCGGTGTTTAATCACAACATCTAACTTTATTCTTGTTATGTTTCAGTGATACACTCGATAGCATACAATATATATGTGTGATAATTATGAGCGAGTGAGAGATTTGTGTGTAATGTGAGATTTATGAGTGCAATGATTTATGAGTAACTACTTGTTATCTTTGTGTGTATATATGAGGGAAATCATGTGTTAGGCTATATTCTTTAGTGTTCGTTTCTATTTGGCAAATCTAGGGACAATTCAAATATCCATCTTTTACATTATGTGAGCCTATAATGGAGTATCCCACCACACTGAGTTTATTCTAGAAGTTATTAGGCTACATATTGCAAACACAGGCATAATCAAGACCTCCATCTCTCATCCTACATGCACCTATAATGGAGTGTCTTACTTTACCTGGTATTTATTCTAGGCTTGATTGAGTTTTATTTTAAGAATATGCAGAGTGTTAATTGTTTTTAGTTTAGTTGCTCTAGGAGAAAAATTCAAAGTTCATATTTCCCTTTCATGAGCCTACAATGAACAGATTCATCACCTGAGAAAGAACTTTAGATCATATGCTTGTTTATGAGTTTTTCTTTCTGATTCTTGAAATGTGTGGAGAGTGTTATTTGAAAAGTGTGAAAATAGAGTATTTGGTTTTAGAGTGTTTTTTCATATAGTCTATACTCATTAGACATAGGAATGTATCTATTATCGACACATATAGTGCATCAACTCTATTGATCATGAAACCAGATTGACATATTAAATGATTGCAATATATTGAACATATAATTGCACCAACAAGAGCCTCTTTTTTTATGGGGAAGCATAATATCCTCCCTTCAAATATTAAATGGATTGTAAGGATGCTTATGCATTTATTAGTTCATGTTCATCATTCTTCCTCTTTCCATGAGCCCATTCAACTATGGACTTTTTCATATTTTTAAGGTTTTTGGAAAACTGGGCTCCGTCATTCTGGTCGATGGGGATCCGGAGCTCCTTGACTAAAGAAATAAATTACTCCTCCTTTATCCAATTTGAATTAAATTTGAAAGGGCTAGCTAGTTTTTTGGATCTTTTTGCAACCTCAATAAAAATCAGGCGATGTTCTGAATCTCCTTGATATTCAATCCATTGTCTAAAAATGAGAGTTGTCTCCAATAATTTTTTTGAAATTAAGAAGCGGTCTAATATTTTGGCTATGTATTCCTCCCCTATCCTCTTATTTCGCCAGGATGGACAAAGCCTTATGGGTGCTATGTCTATCAATACCTTCTATCCCATTTTATGGTTGAAATACTATGAGAGGGAATCTTGATGAGCTATTTGACCCCAATATTCCGTCGCTACTATTGAGTTGTTTATATCACTTTCTATTATGAGATCCTCATTTTTCATAAAGGACTTGTTTAAGAAGTTTTTCCAGAAAAGGATGCATTCTCTAGTAGGCCCATATATGTTCAATACCATGAAGCATATACCTATATCCTCCAAGATAATATTTGTTCCATTGCCTGAATCAAAATCCCAGGAATTTAAAATCATGATTGTTCTGGTGTTCCATACAATAGCTAGTCCTCCCGAGCGACCTTTTGATTCTACACTAATGAACTTCCATTTCTTAAGTAAGCCTTCCAGAAAAAATATGATCAAAGATACATCCACCAAGTCTCTTGAAGAAGGATGAGGTCTGGTTGGGATGACTCCACTGGCCTATGGAAAGAGAATTTCTTTGAGGGGCTCACCAGACCCCTACAATTAAAGGAGAGAAATTTAATTTTGAAACCCCATATGGGCCTTGTGCTTCTCTAAGGTATCCAACAATGGATAATTGTTTTCATGTTACCATATCCATAACAATCATGGATTATTCTTTGGATATAAAGGATATTCTCCCCTGAATATTTCCACTAGAGGGGGGAATTGGGTTTATTCGTAGGCCTTCCAAATTTTGGCTCACTTCACCAAGAACTGGGATGGACCTATTTATCAATTGATAGGTTGCCATATATTCTTTTGAGTCCTTTGAAGATTCTGTGTCTAGAATACAAAGAGGAATGGAGGAAAGGAACATGATTTAGGATAGGGATAAATTATGCAGTGGGGGGCAAAAGGGTGTTAAATAAAATGGTGTCTAAGCACTCCAAGGAAAAAGGGATATTCTTCAAAATCCATGCCTTATTCTTACCCAAAAATATAAATAATGAAACAAGAAATTTAAGGAGGGAAGGGAGTGTGGAGGCATACCAAGGTGAGAAATGATTCCCTTCCAGATAGTCATTACTGACGATGTGAATATCTCTAAGATACCATGGTCATCACTCAAGACTAAATCTAAGAAAGAAGAGGATACCTTAGCCGATTTGGTTTTACCAACCCTGATCTTTTATTCTAGAGCATGTTCTGAGTAAGAAAATGCTCTTCCCTAATTTAGTGAAGGAGATGGAGAAGACTCATCAATCTAGGATGACTCCCTCTTCTTCTATGGTCGCGAAGAATTCCCTTTCCCTTTAATATGCATTGGAATGTGGAAATCACATGATAAGTGGTTGTGTTTGTGACATATACGACATCTGAAAGGAATTTCTTCATAATATAGATTTTTCATGTATTCTTTTTCTCCCCATGTTAGTTTAATTTCTTCCACTAGTCCCCTTTTGATGTTCAGGGAGACAAGAATATGTGAAAATAACATATTTCCCATCAATAGGAAAGACATGTCATAATACATGAAGGTTCAGATGGAATACCCAAGGCAACATAAACCCTTTGTAGTTCAGAGTTCGGCTGAAAGGACAGGAAACCAAACCCAAATGGGCATCTCATACACTCTTTAATGATTTGCATCAAAGAACAGAATCCATCTTTTGAACAATACCATTGAAGATTCAATACACCATGGAGTTTTTAAGAACCAATATGCATTCTCGGATTTCTTGAAACTTAGCATAAACCAAACCTTTTTTTAGGGTGTGAACCAAAGGCAACTGGTTGAAGGAGTTATACTAGGAGCTAGCCACCCAATCTTTAAGGGTTTTGAGTCAAAATTGATGCCCATTTGTATGACCCACCATAATCATATATGTCATATCCACCACATGTGGTAGTATAATATGATCCCCCAATGCCAAATTAAGATCATGACCAACCAAATTTAACAAATAATGTTTTCTTCATTTAGTTGGGGGAACCTTTTCCCCCTCCCTTGGGTCATCATTGATTAGATAAGGAGCCCAATATAATTGATTCATGACACAATGTGAGATACCTTGAGCCCTTTCATCCTCACCAAGGATTATGGAAGAGACCAAGTAATTTGTAGGACTCAAGGAGCAGGACATACTCGTGTCTAAACTAGATGATGGCCGCACCAGAACGATCACCATAACAGAAATAGGTGGATACCAAAAAAGTCTTTGGCGATATGACCAAATTAAATTTCCCTCATTAAAACCAAAAACCTAGGAATATGTAAGAAGGGAGGGTCAATGGGAAACAAACCATCGAATGGTAACTCAGGAAAAACAACTGCTTTGGAGTTCCAAACAACTATTAACGAATCCAAAGACAAAACCTCTTATAGTGTCCCAGGGGGGGAGAGAGTAGGAATGGTCCCTAAGGAGTATCATCATGCTCTTTCCTAATACTCGA
Organism: Picea glauca; assembly: GCA_000966675.3. Classification (NCBI taxonomy): domain Eukaryota; kingdom Viridiplantae; phylum Streptophyta; class Pinopsida; order Pinales; family Pinaceae; genus Picea; species Picea glauca. Next base: position 86,544 of record JZKD02S0866077.1, read on the forward strand.
ACAAAAATATGTCTAATCAGGATCTGGGGAGAGAGACCTGGTGGTAGGAAGAAATATAGTCGTGACAAGAGGGTTGGGAGGGTAGCCAACATACCCATCATCCCAGATATCTTTCGTTACTGATCTAGATACTGGGAAGGGCTCAAAGGAGTGGTCAACTGGAAGTGACCATATCAATTTCTCGTTTGCCAGGTCCCATGATAAGTCCAAAATATCCTCCCTATCCATAGAGCCAAAAAATGACCTCACATTATCGGAAATCGACCTAGGAAGAAAATGTGCAATGTCTAACTTTAGAGGGACCAGGTCTCTACCCACCATGTGGAATCTGTGTCCAACCTCAGGGACTTGTGGCTAGGGTTTTCACAGCTCCTCTCCATCCTCCCAAAAATATCAAATAAATATTCATATCCTGATAGAATTTTTATTGAGCATGTTAATGGATTTACCATGATTAATACAAGGTTATTATAGCTAGATATAGATCCCTATGTCCTTCCAAGTCAATGTGAATAGGTGTTTTATTCACAAGTTCTAGGTAAATCGGGTTGGTCATATGTTTTTATATATAAGCCAAGACAAAGGCTTGCAAAGTAGATTGTAATAAAAGAACATGATATTGAAGAAGATAAAAAATATGATGTAGAGGAGCAAGTAGATGTGTCAAACAAAGAAGTTTAAGAAGTTTAAGATGATGAAAGCCATGATAAGGTAGTTGTATGAGATTAAGAAGTTAAAGAAGTTGATAATGATGTTGTTATGGCCAATCCTTTTAACAATTTTGATCTTGATGATTTAGATATTGAATTGGATGAAGACCGAGTAGATTAATGATATTGAATAGTTGAAATGTAGGAGATGATTATGTTCTCTACTATAATTTTATTCTCTATTATATTTTACAATGATTTATGTTTTTCTAAAATTTATGACATTTTCTATGTTGTATGATATTATGTTAATTTCAATTCTTTCCCACTAGATAGATTGGGTATGGGGAATTGAGAGTGACATGACRATTAGGGTGGAGAGGATTTTTAKGGGTAGGGGTCAAATGATATTCTACCTTTACATGGTTGGCCTTATTAAGTAGAGAATAAATTATTCTTAAAACCAAGAGAAGCTCATCTAGATTTTTAAAATTSCCTCATGGTAGGCCTTAGAAGAAAATATTCCTAGATATCCTACTATCACCATTAGGACATCTTCATGGCATCCATTAATGMCATACTTCCCAACAGGATCTTGACAACATGGAATTGGATTCAATTTGAATTTGTTTGGCTTGTTCTGTGAACCCAATATTTTGGCTTTTGTGGAGGATATCCCCATCCTATTTTTGAGTTCTAAAACCATATGAAATTAGAAAATTATATGTCTAGGTTGATAAAGTTAGATTTCATGAGATTCAATCATAGTTTGAAAAAATTTCAACCTTGGTTTGTTTCATTAGTCACTAGTTTGGGTCCATGTGAGTTCATGACTTGCATACATTATAAAAGAAAGTTCACTCACCTTTCAAAAAATCCAATGGCTAAAATATATAGTGTTTGGTATGAGATTTTGTATTATTTAAGGTAACCATTAAACACATGGTGCCCAAGAGGATCCTGTTGGCACACAATTGGATCCAATTCAACTTTTGTTGGCTTATTTCAAGCACCCAATATTTTGGATTTTGGTGAGGCTATCCCTATATTTTTTTAAAGTTTTGAAATGCTCTCATACTAGCATAGTATATGTCTAGGATAATTAGGTCATATTTAATGAGATACAAGCATAGTTTGCAAACAAATTCAACATTGGCCACTAATAAAGGTAAATGTGAATCATATCTTCCATACATTATAAAAGAAATTATGTTGAATTTTCAGAAAATCCAATGGATGAACCATATAGTTCTTAGTAAAATGTTTCCAATAATATTTTATTTTCCCAATTTCAAGTTTGTATGCTTAGTCTATGAAGGGTGCAAGTTAAACATCTCCTAGGAGGGGAAATTTGATGGTTGTGATTTCACTAATAAAATTCTATTTTGAATAATACTTAGAGAGAAAATTAAGACTAGTGATGATGTAGGGTTGTTTGAAAACTTTCCAATGGTATATTGTATGCCTATTTGTGACTCCTAGTCGTTAAAAATGAACTTTCATAAGTTGACGAAATGCATATATTTATTTTGAATAATACTTAGAGAGAAAATTAAGCCTAGTGATGATGTAGGGTTGTTTGAGAACTTTCCAATGGTATATTGTATGCCTATTTGTGACCCCTAGTCGTTAAAAATGAACTTTCATAAGTTGAGGAAATGCATATAGTTAGTGCCAATTGAGCTTTTTTTAACATGAGTGGTCATTATTTATTGAAATATCATGTTTTTCACATCTCGACCAAGAAAAATGTGAGCACAAGGAACCTATTAATGTGACATTATATTACATTTATCACATGGCATCAAACCCAATGTTACTTTTATCTTGGATGTTGTAATATTTGGGCATTAAATCAAATACATGTTTGATTATATAAAGTTATTTTGCTAAGTTCATAGCTAAATTTATTAAGTTTTGAAGACTTGGAAGTGGCTAGAAACTACAACGTGAAGACTATTAAAGTGAAAGGGAGATGCCAATCTTGTTCAGGTTTATCTTTCTTATGGCCTTTTGATACCTTTTTTAATGTCACTAAGAAGATGGTTGGATTTAAATTAAATGGATTATGGGTTATACATATCAAGTATTTTGAGGCTATACTTTCTTAGTGATATGGGTTAAAATGTTATGGTTAATTCAAGTTAGGGATTAGAATATATATGGATTAAGGTTTAGGGGTGATCGGGGTTCGTGATATTAGTGTCAAAGATCCATATTAATTAAGGATTCTAGAGGTTACTATTTTGTACTTATAGTGGTTAAAGATTGTTAGGAGTTAGAGTAGCATGTCTGTGATAAAAAGTGATTGGGGTTACAAGGTCAAATTTGCAAGTGTTATTGAGGTTTATAATAGTTATGGGATATATAATTTGCTAGCTAGTCAAGATTATAGTGGTTAATGGTTTGTATTGTGGGGTTACATGTTATAAATATTAGGGGTCAGGGACTTAGGGTGATCATGGTCAGATGTTATAAAATGTTAGGTGTTAGGATATAGAAGATAATGCCTATAATATTCATGGGTTGGGGGTTATAGGTGATAGAGATTAAAAGGGTTATGGGTTATAGGATTGACTAATTAAAATTTATATGGGTGAAGGTTTCAAATTTATAAATAATATATGTAAAGGATTAGTGGTTATGGGTTATAATCATTTATAGTTATTGGTTATAGTGGTTATAGGTTAAGATTAATAGATTTCCAGGGTTAGGGTTTGTTAAGGGGGCTATATTCCCCATGTTGAACAATAGGGATTAAAAACAAGGACGGGGCCCAATTAGAGTCCTCATTGTTTGGTATGGAATAATCTTATGGGTTAATGGGCCGAAAACTATTTGATGAGATTTAAAATTTGTTTGACTTCTCTCTTTTTATTATTTTTATTGTTTTATATTTTATGTCTATCTACTACATAAAATAAATAAATGAAAGGGTTTGAAGAAGTATGTGCTAAGGATAACCTTTGGAAACAATGAATGAAAGCTATCCAAAATTTTGTATTCTTGAAGAAATAATTATGTTAAGAATGTATTACTTATCATATGTTATCCACGAAAACAGTAAACTAATTATCAACGCAACAACAATAAATAAGTATGCATGCAAGTAACATAAAAGAAGATTAAGTAATAAAGAAAATAATTATTTACCGGAAGTATTCAATAATTCATTCAACCAAATAAGATAAATTAACATTATTGAAATTCTTACTAGATTCATGTAACATTTAATCAATTGTAGAATAATCCACGATGATGAATAAATAAACAAAATTTAAAAAACCAAAATGTCTTGACTCCAAATATTTTTTGAATTCAACCTTGAAATAATTATCCACTTTCCCTTCTCTTGAAATCACTCCAGAGATCAAAATACCCTTTACTAAGAGGTTGATCTCTTTATTTGTAAGATAAAAACTAATCTAATTATGGAATAAAACCAAAAACAACTTTGTAAAAAGACATGAAATCTACATATTTAGTGAACAAAAGTATCAATAAAATAGTAATGGAAAATACCATGCATCAATTACATGTCTAGTTAACTACCAACTTCAATTCAAGCATGTTCAATCTAATAAATATTTCCTTGATTAAATAATTCAACCGGTTGTTCTTTCTTTAGTAATCTCATGCATACATCTTTAATTTGATTTTCTATTTTAGGCACAATGAACTCCAATTAATTTGTTCTTCAATATTCAATAATATTCCACTTTTAAAATTGGAATGGTCATGCACCCAATTAGAAATTCTTCCAACTCTGTTCTCGTGCTTTTGTTTTTTAGCTAACAAAAATCTACCAATTTGCAACATACAACATTGAAATTCTTCTCACCATGATATACAATTTCCCTTGAATGTACCTGGATCATAAAAAATTTATATTAGGACTAAAAATCTCTTTTCATAAAAAATTTATCAATTAAAAAAATCTATTCATATTAAAATGAAACATTCAAGCCACTTCCTTGGGCCTGATTTCCTTTATTTTGCAAACCTGAAAGAAATCGTGACAAATCAATAAACTTTTATAATAAAAAAGTTGTGTATATTGATGATACCTTTCCAATTATATAAGAAATTCTCAAAATAGGGATCAAAATCAAAAGTTGTTGCGAACATGCCATAATATTTTTTCATATTGTATCTTTATTTCAAACATTGGAAATAAAAAATGTAGAATCAAGGAAAACTTATAACTACAAAGTTGTATATCTCGATGAGACCTTTCCAATGGTATAATGCACTCCAAAAATGGAGTTCATAGTCAAACATTATTGTAAAAATACCCAAAGGATATTTTCTCTCATCAATGAACATTTTAAAACATTTTCGATGCTGAGGAAAAATGTTATTTTTAGCTATTGAGGTTTTTGAAAAAGCATTTCAAGGGTTGACAAAAAGGTTTTAACTTGTATATAGTAAACCTCAAAAAAAATTATCCCTTCGAAGATTCTTTTGGAGCATCAAGAAAAATTTCTCAGGAAATCTTATCGTTGATCATCGATTTGACCATCGACATGCGTTTTCATATTCATAGACATCAGATAGAAGTATGAACTATCCTAATTCTTTGGTGTTTTTTGATGCGAAATGATGCAGGTGTTTTTCGGGAATTTTCCAAGGGTCATAAATTTTGACTCGGTTATTTATTTGGGATGAAATTTTACGGAGAGTTGCATCTCGAAGAGTTCACTTCCATGTCGATCGGATCTTTGTTATTAGACATCGTTTGACACCTTTTCAGGGCCAAATTCCTTCATATAAGGCCTCAAATTAGGGTTTTAGTGTTTTTACGAGAAATTTTATTTTTTCAATTATCTCTTTGTTTATGAACTTAACTAGAAAAGTGAGTTGAAAAATAGTGTCATGCTAGTTAGGTCTTACTTAGTGGTAAGTTTTATAGTCATGCGAGAATTTTCTAAATTTAGTTGGTTTTCTTAAAAAAAACAGTTGTTTTTCTAAAATTAGTTGTTTTTTAAAATCCTGGATAGTAGTTATAAGAGGTTGAAATTAGATTGTAATAGTTAGGATGGAGAAGGAATAAAAGAGAGTTATTTTTCCACTCTCCTTTGTTTTCATGGTTTATTTGATCTTGTGAATGAATATCGGGCTTTGGCTACATCATGAAACCTGAAAGCATATGCCAGGAATATTCTTGACAATGATTTTAATTCGTTTGAGTTCAAACAAGACTTGACTTGGAAGATCATCGACATCGATGAGAAATCTAGAATATCAATAAATTATCAAGACCTATTTTTATAAAAAATTACAGAGGGTATTTTTTACAAATAATGACATGAAAGGTGATGTGGAAGGTACATAGTAGAAAGGTTGAAGTATGGTCGATGATGGGGCATGATAACATTGCCTTTTACGGTTGGTGATGTGTACAAAATCCAATGCAAAAGATTCATTGATCAAGATTTGTCCTTGTTTAGGATCAGATGACTAGGATATGCCTTCGACACTTAGCAAGTTCTTCTGTCATTGAATGGTTCATCGATAATCAAAGTGAAATGTTAACATTTTTTTTCACACCCATAAGAGCTTCATTGATTCCTAATGGATTATCGATTCTTGGAAAAATCCTTCATTTTATTTCTTTGAAACTCCTACGATTTATGTTGATGTCTGATGGCTTATCGATAATTAATGTAAATCCTAATACTTCACCTTTATTTAAATTTGTGCGACTTTCTCCTGATGTTGATCACTCATCAATGATTTTATTTAGGATTGTGTCGACATCAGGAGTTCATGAATGTTTATATCCCATTATTGTTTCCCGATACCTAATGGACTGATCGATACTTTGAATAATCTTTGTGTTTTAAACCATCTTTTTATTATTTCTTTTCTTTTTCTCTCTTGCAAAAAATATGAGAGTTTTTTTGGGGGGAGTTCCTTAAGATATTAAACATGAAGAAAGAAATAAACAAATGCATCACTTTGAAGAAAATCAATATTCAACTTATAGAATTAAAACACGATTGAATGTAAAATGACAAAAAACAAAGTGGTACCTTAAAATTGATTTTTTTTTAAAAGGGTGTGTTGAGTACTCAATAAATGACAATTTTTTGGATGAAACTAGTATCTTTGACTACAACTCTGATCAAAAAAATCTAATTTCAAGTAAATAAAGACTCTGAACAAAAAGAAAAAGAAAAAACCACCCATAGATCCTTCTATATGCAATTTTGAAACCATTTGTTTCCTTATAATAGGGATCTAATTTTGACCAAACACAAAAGATAAGTCCTTTTGATGATTGGCCTACATTTTGAGTAAGAAACCAAATTAGATATGACTTCTAGTATTTGGGTATTATTTTTTACAATATCTAAGTAACCTTATCACCCTTCTGGTTTCTCTCCACTTCCAATGACCATCCATAGCCACAACGGAGGCACTCCAATATCATAGACCTTTCTCCACTGCTAGTGAGCATCCATAGCCATGACAAATATATTTCCTCATTAACAATCATGTTCCACAAGATTGTTTCTTCTTCTTCTTCTACTTTTCTTTTGTTATAACAAAATAATTTGTTCAAGGAGGAACATGTGTGAACAATCATTGAATATATGATGATGATATTTTTTAATTAAGGGATGAATATGGCCCCTAGTATTTAAAGATTACCCATTCTAAAAGAGGTAATACATTCATCAATTTAGCTCTCATCATTCAGATCATGATTTCTAGAGTATATGACCATTTTCGATCTTTTTCATATTTGATAATTACCATTACCAACACTGAAAAAACATTATGTTTTTTCAAAATCACACATTAAAGAAAGTATAAGTACTTTCTGAATCATACTCATGCTCAATACCAACTTACTTTACTTTTGATATTTAAAACAAATAAGGTTTTAGTTGAGAACTAGAATGTCATGTTTCATAGACTAAAGGATAAAAACTCAACATCCCCCAAAAATTATTTAGGGAAAAAGATAAAAATGAAACATGTAAATTACAGTACAAAACAAATTACGACTAGGACCAATGAAATCAGATGGGAAATAAAAACACGAAAGAGATAAAAATACTGATAAAATAGAAACATGCACTTAAATCACCTGATATTTATCCTAGAAAACCCTTGCAGGAAAACCAACCAATAATATATCTATTATTACCCTTGGCCAAATCTGTCCAAGTCGACCAATGTCCTGGCCTTGACCCTGGCCAAGAGGGCCTTCAATGCTCTACTCTTGACATATTATAGTGGAGTATCACGATCCTTTTATAGTATTTCATTACATGTAATCCATGGGATCAATACCATGGGTCACGAATACCATGTGCCCAAAACCACCATTGTTGACCTAACAACTTTAACTCTTTCACTGAGTCAAGTTTATCCTAACATTCTCCCCCTTTAAAATTGACTTCGAGTTTCCCATGATCAAATCCTTCCGAACCTCCCTCAAATTAGGAGTATCCAGGAATTCCCCATGCTCCCCCCTATGATTTTGGCTATAGATTCATCACCTAGTGATCCAGATTATTTTCGGCATGAAATGAGAGAGGAGATATAATAAAGAAATGTACAGAGAAATATCGGATATTCAATAATATAACATAAATGTATCAGGGATGCAACCATAAACACAGAGATACAATAATACAAAAATTTATATTAATGAGCGAAAATGTACAAAGACAGTAAAATATAGAGTGAAATACTTGCTAGAATGGTGGAAACTTATCTCTGAGAAGAGATGTGATATATGCTTACAGATAGATCCTTCTATTTGCAGAGATGCAGCGGAAGTAGACCTTCATTTCATTAACAACAAATGACTGAAATATGCTTACAAATAGAATGGAAATAAAATAGCTCGAGCGTTGGTAGTTTATCTCTGAGAAGAGATATGGTGGCTACTAGCCTCTGAACTCCATGTTACAAGGAGGCTCAAAGGCCTATATATTATTGAGAAAACCATGGAAAACCCTAATCATCCAAAAACCTAACCCATAGATCCTTCTATTTGCAGAGATGCAGTGGAAGTAAACCTTCATTTCATTAACAACAAATGATTGAAATATGCTTACAGATAGAATGGAAATAAAATAGCTCGAGCGTTGGTAGCTTATCTCTGAGAAGAGATATGGAAGCTACTGGCCTCTGAACTCCATGTTACAAGGAGTCTCAAAGGCATATATATTATTGATAAAACCATGGAAAACCCTAAACATCCAAAAACCTAACCCTAGGAGATGAAATGCCATAATGTGGGACCCGTTGGGGTAAATTAGTACATCAATTTCTCGGGGTTGTAACTTTGGCATACTATCTTTGTTTGATGCACATGATACATCGTTAGAAATATCTATCCGAGGAATACATTGTTGATAGAGAATATCAAGTCCTGAATGAACTCATATTCGTTGGAGCATTTGTGCCCAAAAAACATCGTTTAGGGCCTCAAAACAGCTCTCGAAGTTCAGGACCCAAAAAACTGCTAAAACTAGTAAATTATGCTACAGTTAAGGAAACTGAAAAACTGAAAGAAACAATGGTGTGGGTCCAAGTGGAATAGGCGGGTGGCCACCAATATCCACTTGGATCAGAAACATCACATAATACCTCATCCTTGAAGGGTTGGATGCCGTATGAAAATAAACATTGTTGGCTCACACAAAGATCTTGTCCCTAGTAAAGCCACTCGATGTAGTATGGTTGTGGGTTTGGTGTTGTCGACAATCCCAACTTTTTGATGACCTCTATTGAGATGAGGTTCTTCTAGCTTCTTCTATCAACAATAAAATGTAGTAGTGTCTCCTTCACCCACATCTGTGAATGAAAAAGGAACTCCCCCTCTTCAGGATCTATTGGTTCTTCTGGTTGAATTATTGTCGTCGCAAGATAGCAGTGGGGTCTGCGTTGATGATCTATATTTTACCAGTATTTTCAGAATCAGATTTTGAATCAGGGTTCGACTCCTTGTCTTTGATCTCGACCACTAATGACTTTTTTGAGCGACATTCCGCAGTGTTGTGCCAGGGGATTTTTTGGAAATCGCACCATTTTCTAGTGTCCTTCTTTGTCTTCCCATGACCCTTCTTTTCATGTGGCTTGGACTGGTTTTCAAAAGACTATTTCTTAGGGCTGTATTTATCATACTTTGGTTGTTGCAAATTTGCAGACCCAAACTCCCATTTTTTCTGGTGCTTAAATTTTTGCTCAATTTTAACAACATATCGATAAGAAACACCGAGTGATGAGATGTCCAGAAAATCCATTTCAGTTTGGATGTATCTATGTAGAGCCATGATATTTCAAAACCAAATGTTGTTCATAGTCTTTCATATCTATATTTGTGCACAAGCTATGAAAGGTATTGGTGAACTCGAGAACTGCTTGGCCCCTCTCTTGCCGTAGTGTGGTCCATCTCATGTGCTGGTCATCATAGTTGTTGTTAGTGCTAGAAGTGGCCCCTAGAATACTATAGGCTCAAGCCTAACACATCTTCAGTTATTGCAATGATTTTATAAATACGAATGTGTTTGGGTTTTGAAATAAGGTGGATGAGGTAGATGATAAGAGAAAGAATAAGAGAAACAAGCTAAATGCAAATTAGTTAAAACACCATTGGGCATGGAGTCAAGTAAACATCATGTTAGATTGAAGGCCAGTGAGTTGCATATCAGACAAAATACTTATATGATGGTGGATGAAAGAATGCAGAATATGACAAATAGTAGAACATCCACCAAACAGAGATTCTCTCTGTCCAAAGGATGCATCGGTACTTTAAACAACACAAAATGATAATAGGAAATCATGGAAAAATATTTACCACTCGGTAATCTATCATCCATGAGCAACCATTGATTCTCAATGTTTGCAATTCTTTCAAGTAAGACGAAGACAGAATGTAAAACAAGAAGAGATCACATTCTGGTAAAATAATACACCTAGATATTCAATTTCATAAATGAATACTTAAATAAATGCCCATAAGATTACAATCTTTCCTACACAGGCCTCTGCCCAAATTCCCCTCTCGGGTATCTCCCTTCACTTACCTTCCAAGTGATAACTTAAACAACAAAGTAAAATAAACAAACTCTTGCTATATCTCAGGAAATAATCATAACCATAAACTAAAAATAATCTATGGTCTTTCAATAAATCGGAGACAATTGCAGTCGAATGCCTTGGAATTGTGATCTGGAGTCATCTGCTACTTGTCTTCCTGAAAATCTCGAACAAATATTTTCTGGCTTCCATCAAGAACTGGTCTGTCATACAAATGTGTGATTTGATGGACATCGTATGCCAATCCCTTCGAATTTGGAATTATTAATGAGATCCTTTGGAATGCCCTACCCCTAATCACACTTGACCCATATTTAGTTACAACTTATTTACTGTGATTGCCCATGAATTTTGGAAGGAACTCCTCAAAATCTGCAAGGAAAACTTTGACAACTAGAAATAGGAGATTGAATATTTAATGCTAACTTCAAGTTGAATTTCCTCCATAAATGTTGATACTTTGTCCTTCAAACAAATGCATTTGAAGTGGCTTTCAGATATACTCTGTCCTTTATAAGCTAAATCAATAATATCTTTATTCACTGACTTTCCTCTCTTAGAGATTCTCTTGGAATACATTTCATGGTCCTCTTTGGTTCCTTTTATCCAAGATCAGAAGAATTTGCAACCAAACATTCCTTCAAATTTTGCACTAGCCTTAAAGCTGATAATGCCACCCTTCTGACTCTTCTATCTATGACTTATTTTTCAAGAAAATGCAATACAAGCTCCTGTTCACTTAGCAATCACTTAGAAATCCATGCCTCTTGAAGTAGTTGATAGTGCCTGTTTAGTCCTGCATTGCAAGTTGTATGCTTTGTATGCCCTTTAGACTTACCATTACTGTGCAACTCCATGCATAGTTTCATCTAACAGAGAAAGAAGGGGGGACTCTAGTTCATCGATTTCATCATCACTAGTGCACCCTTTCCTCAGTACATTTGATGCACTTATTCCAAGATGGATATGGCTGATTATATATTCAATCTTCTCTCTAACATATGTTGTTGGCGGTGGAGAGTATTGAATGGAAGGAGCATACAATAGAGAAATGTAGGTTGACTCTTCCTCACCCTGAAAACACTGCTTCAAGGGTATCTCAGCATTCAATATTTCCACGACTCTGTTCTAATTGACTTGTCCATAAGCATATCATTAGGAAGCATCAATAAATCACTGGTTGTATTGAGAAGAGGGAAGAAACTGAATGTTGTTTCCATATCCTCATTATTATCCTCCTGAGGGTCACCACCTACTCAAGGAGAATCTTTTGTATCAATATCGACCAGGTCTGTCAACCATCTAGACCAGTTTCCAACTGCATTTTTTAACTGTGCACCAGCACCAAAGCTCAGGTTGCCAGCAGGTATTGGAAGAACACTTGAATCACTTATTGGATCTGATATGGGATTAGTTGGCATCTTTTCTTCTAATTGGCGTAGTATAGCATTGAACATAGAAACATCTAATCTGGTTACACATTGTTCCATAACCTTTTTTATTCATCACAGATAACACTGAGATATCCAACTAAAATTGCAAATGGAGGCTTAGTGTTGACACTTGGTCACAGGTTCGAGAGCACCAGATGATTGGCATCTTCGGGATTCCATCAATGCTTGTCTCGATGAAGTGGAATCAAGGCATTATAATACTGTAAAGGCGTATGGAACAAGGACTTCCACCCTTCCT
>JZKD02S0866077.1:139550-161811 GCA_000966675.3 Picea glauca
AGAACATATCCTCACACATAAGCATTTACAAGAAGATACATGAACTTAACACATAAGTTTATCTTGCATATTTTAACACATGAAGCAAGGTCCTGTAAAGTTTATTTTAATGAAGCAGAGGGTGCTTGCATAGAATAAAAAGTCAGCCTTCTATTTTTAGATCACTAAAGTATGTGCCAACAACCATAAATTATGTACCAAGAGATACCATCAAACATGTGCCATATCATTCATATACCATATATGCCAAATATGCAAAATTTCTTCACAAGATATATAATCAAGAGAGTTGTATGTGTATCTATGAGAGATTTCTTGTGGTGTATTTATAATTCTTCAAAGTAACTTCTTTCCTTACTTTAGGGGTTTCTTGTTAAAACCACTTTACCCACTCATTAATGACTTGTAACCAAATAGGGGATTCTTAACCATTATTTGGAGCTTCCAACTTCATGAGAGAATATCTCCTTAACCATGAGGAACCATGTGGCGTACCACCTACTGCTGGAAACAACACGAGGAGAACTTTCCATATAAGAGTGTGTTACTTTCATTTAAATTGTCCTTCATGTCCTTGTTCCTCAAACAACTTCAAATCTCATGACTACACCTCTAGGTTTCTTTTAGACTTTTGCAAATCATATTCCCATGAGGGACATGCTTAAAGATACACCATACGGGGACCACGTTGGATACTTATCCAAATACACCCATCACTTTTGTTGACATCAATTATGACCATATTAACAATGACCATGTTAACACTAATCTCGACCACATCTTTGGGGCTTCCATACTTATCCAAGGGTTGACATCAATGAAAACCAAATTTCCAAACCAACATTCCAACAATATCCTCCTTTGGCATTGATGGAAACACTCATACTCTAAAAAATGGTGGAAACACTCATACTCCCCCTATGACCATTGCTCCTCATCAATTATTCTCTCATCATGTTTCTCTCCTTATCAATGTTTCTCTCCTCATATTTCTCTCTCCCCCTTTTACATCAATGGAAAAAGGTATATCCCTTGGAGTTGTTCCCCCTATCTTCATGCTTCTTCTCTTTCTCTTCACATGCTTCTCTCCTCATGTTTCTTTCCATATTCCTCTTCTCTTTTGATATAAATAGAAAAGAGTGAATCCCCATGAAAGTATACTTTCTATGATCAATCCTTCTTTGACTTCATCAACTTGAATCCCCCTCACACTTTACCTTCTATAAAAAATATTTCTCAGTCTTCATGATTTTGATCTTTCCCTTTCGGTTATTTTTTTTCTTTTTATTCCCCTTTGACATAAGGGTAATTGCTTCTGATGATTTTTCACCCCCCATCTTATTTTTCAATATGTCGTGTAGATCAATGTGGCACTTCATATACTCTATTTTTTCCTTTCTTCTAGTTCTTCTTGTCCATTGGTGCTTCCGCTTGTAATTCACTAACATATATAATAATCATTCATTACTTGAGTTCTTCATTTACTTGTCATGTTCACTTGACCATATTGTTCAATGATTTCCTTTTTATGATGTAACTTCTGTTGATGATTCCAATTGTCAATCTACTATTATATATATTTCTAGACCTGCGAATGATCTTATAAATCCATATCTATCCATATGTAAAAAACAATCCATGAATCCGTTACACATTGTTAACCCATCTACTGCAACTAATCATAACATATTCATGCCTTCAAACCAAATAAATTATGTCCACTGGTCTTCTATATCTCCAAATCAGACTCTATATGTATGGATCAATCTGAATATATTCCTTCCTAAATACATACGTGGAATACAATCATGAACCTCTTCTTGTGTAACTGCCAACTGACACCTGCATGGGTAGGTGTTCCAACACAAAACTATTTATAATACATTTTGCACTTTTGTAATCAAACCACTTTGAAACTTCTTTCCCAAAATATGCAAACACTTCAAACTAATCTAAATATAGTTCTCTGATATGTAGAGTTGTTTCTTATAATCCCCATGTTTAATATTCATATTTAATGGGAGCCTCCAAGCTAGATGGCTCAGAAAAATACCCGCTCTGATGCAGAGTAATCTTCCTCTTCATCTGTAGAATCATCATCTTTCTGAACTCTGACTTATTCCTTTTTTCATGTGGATTCATTATGATCTTGCACTACAATTCTTGAGAGTACAATCTCTTTGACTTGTTCTTTGTTCACCTTATCTTATTCTCTTTCTGCACTACTACAAATCTTTTGATCTCTGGGACCTGTTCTTTATTCACCTGCTCTTCTTGTCTTTCTTTTCTTCTCCAAACCTTCATGTATCTGACATCGATTTTTATTTCATGGAGGGCTCTATCACACTTATAAAATTATGGGTTGTGTATCCATAGTTATGTCATGTGTAACATTCAATATTATATGGAGTCACATATGCATTTATTTTTTGATCATTTCTTCCATAAGATCTACAATCTGCAGCTTTATGTCCAAAGTTAGTACAAATAAAACAATGACCATAAAATAAATTTTCATACCTGGGAGTGAATGGTCTTCTTTGTGATGTATTCCTTCTAAACTCATTCCTTGGTTGATCATGATCTTCTCTTCTATTGTTTCCTTCATAATGATTGAAGATTATTTTGTTCTTGAAAGTGGAGGGTATTCTTTGATATTTGTCTCTTTTGTAATCTTCTTCTTGAGTTTTCTTCATTTCCGGAATGTTATTCTTTGAGGGCTTACATTCTTCCTTATTAATAGGGCCTTTGATGACTTCTACATAACTCTTAGTCTTCTCTTCATTATTTCTTTCTAGAAACCTGTAACATTTCTCTTCAAATTTCTTTATTGATGATGTGGAGTTTTCTCTCTCTTCATTGTTCTTGTTGAGATTGACAATTTTATCTCTTAATGTGACAAATTCTTATTCATTATTATCACACTCCTCTTCTTTCTTCGTGACTTTTTCCTTTCTCTTTGCTTCTTCAAGTTGGGTCTTCAAGGTGACAATTTATTATTCATGTATTCTTTCTTGTTGACTGAAATCTGCTTCGATCTTATTTAAGTTCTCTTATCTTTCCTTGAAATGGCTAGTCAAAATTTGTCTCTTTTCTTTGCTTCCTTTCTTTCTGATACTATTTTGGATTCTAGAAATTTCTTTTCTTCCAACTGAATTTTGCATGTTTCATGTACTTTTAGGTTTCTAATCATCTGCTACACTTCTTCAAAATTTTCTTGAGAATTCTTCTTGACTAATTGTTCCTCAAGAGACTTATTTTTCTTATTTTATTTTGTTAGTTTGCCTGAGGTACTAATTAATTATTCTTCAATATATATTATGCCCTATTCACAATATTCTTCTTCTTAATCTTTCTGACATGATGAGTATCTTCCTTCTTTTTCTATTCCTGCATATTCTTTAATAGGTTCTGACTCTATGATGGGAGATTCCTTGGAATAGAGATTGTGTATCTTATCCCAAAGTTCTTTAGCTGATGAATATTTTGTCACTTTCTCTCTTACCGAATAAGGTAATCCTTCCCAGATGAAATCCATTGATATATTGTTGTTTCATTTCAATTCCTTCTTAGTTGTGGTCTTTGTTTTCTTTGTAGCGGTGTATCCTATCACAACTGATTGCCAAATATCATATCCCTAGGCCTGTAAAAACACTTTCATCTTTATGGTCCATATTTCATATCTATGACCATTTTGACCATCAAACTGTGGTATTCCATGATCTACCTTCCAGTGGATAAACTTTTTTCTTGAAGGAACCAACTTTGATACCAATTGTTGGAATATTGAGGGGGGGTGGTGGTGAATCGATATGAGAACGTTTATGACTTTTAACCATAATATATAAAATTCAACTTTATCAACATTATATCATTTATGATTGCATATAATATATAATGATCATATAACCATAAGAAATAGCAACATCACATAAAATACACAGTACACCATAATTTATGTGGAAACCAAAATGGGAGAAAGCCATGGAATTCTTTCTTATATATATCAATAATTCATTCATAGGAAGAACCAAATTCCAAATTCTCTAGCACTAATTGGAAGGAGGCTCCAAGCTCCTATTTATAGGCTCCAACCTAAGGGAATCTACAACTCCTTGAGTTCTCCAACTACAACTGGAAGGAGGATCCAACCCCCTATTTACAAGCTCCAACTTGAAGGAAGCT
Source organism: Picea glauca (assembly GCA_000966675.3). Taxonomy (NCBI): domain Eukaryota; kingdom Viridiplantae; phylum Streptophyta; class Pinopsida; order Pinales; family Pinaceae; genus Picea; species Picea glauca. The sequence goes on from JZKD02S0866077.1 coordinate 143,736, forward strand.
ACAACTCCTTGAGTTCTCCGACACCAACCGGAAGGAGTCTAGAAACCCCTTTCCTTGCCTCGTTCTACTTCCATAAAAATTAAATGTAGACTCACTGTCACTACCAATGTCACCAATACATCAATAAAAGTGTCACTGTAATTGTCACATCAAACAACCTATCACTATCATTGTCACAGCAACCAACCTGTCAATGTCACTTTCGTTGTCACTGATATGCCATCATCAACCAACTATAACCAGACCCACTCACATGGATACCAAAACCATCACCAAACCATGTACATGAACCTGTAACATACCATGTACATCAACATGTACCATATCATGCATCAACCATGTATCATACTGAGTACATCAATTATGTACCATATGACGTACATCAACCATGTATCAAACATGTACCATCTCATGCATCAACCATATACCATATTACTCATGATATGTCTCAATCATTCCATACACCATGTACCATAAGATATCATCAATGAAGTGCCTCAAGCATAACCAATATATCCACAATACCAAGATACCAATGTAACCAAGATGTGGTTCTAATTAATGTACCATAACCTCACCAAGTTGTACCTCAACATGTACCAACATCGCTAATACATGCACCTCATACATGTACTAACATCACCAAGAAATGCACCTCATACATGTACCAAGAATATGCCTCACACCATGTGCCTCAAGTATGTGACAACAACCATAAAACATGTACCAAGAGATACCATCAAACATGTTTCATATCATTCATACACCATATATGCCAAATATTGAAAAGTTCTTCACAAGATAGATAATCAATAGAGTTGTGTGTGTACCTATGAGATACTTCTTGTGGTTTATTTATACTTATTCAAAGTAACTTCATTCCTTACTTTAGGGGTTTCTTGTTACAACCACTTTACCCTTTCATTAATGACTTGTAACCAAATAGAGGCTTCTTAACCATTCTTCGAGGCTTCCAACTTCATGAGGGAATATCTCCCTAACTATGAGGAAAAATGTGGCATACCACCTACCATTGGAAATGACATGATGAGGACTATCCCTATAAGAGTGTGTTACTTGCATTTACATTGTTCTTTATATACTTATTCCTCAAACAACTTTGAGTCTCACCACACCTATGGGTTTCTTGTAGACTTATTCAAAGTGTCTTTCAGTGAGAGCCATGCTTAAAGTTACACCATAAGGGACCACTTTGGAGACTTCTCTAAATACACCCATCACTTCTGTTGAAATCAATGATAACCATATTACCGCTAGTCTTGACCACATCTCTCGGGATTTTGAACTTCTCCAAGGGTTGACATAAATGACAACCAACTGTCGAACAAGGCCTTCCTTAATTAAATGGTTCATTTGTTATAGAGGTAAAATGTTAACATTATTTTTTGCACTCAAAATATCGTCACTGATTCCCAATGGTTTATCGGTGCTCAAAAAAATCCTTCATTGTGTTTCCTTGAAAATCCTACAATTTCTATTAATTCCTTATGGCTTATCGATGATCAACAAAAACCCTAACACTTCACTTTATTTAAATTTGTGTGACTTTCTCCTGACATTGATGGCTCATCGACGCATTTATTCAGGCTTGTGTCAACATCAGGAATTCAAGAATATTTATACCCCATTCTTTTTCCCCAATACCCGAAGGAATGATCGGTACTTTGAAGAATCTTTGTGTTTTAAGCCCTCTTTTTATTATCTCTTTTCTTTTTCTTTCTTGCGCAAAACATATGAGTTTTTTTGGGGGGGTTTCTTAAGATCTTAAAAATGAAGAAAGAAATAAAAAAAAATGCATCATTTTGAAGAAACACAATATGCATTTTATAGAATTAAAACACAAAAGAATGTAAAATGATAAATTATAAAGTGGTATCCTAAATTTGATTTTTTTTTAAAAGGGTGTGTTGTGTACTCAACAGGGTTATAGTGGTTAGTGATTATATGACTCAAATATTATGAGATTTAATTGTTTTGTGCTATTGATTAAGGGTTATAGGGGTAGGTATTATAAGGCTTAATGGTTGTAATGGTTAGGGGTTAGGAGTAGGTATTACAGTTTCTATTGATTCTTGATGGCTTATCGATGATCAACAAAAAACATAACACTTCACTTTATTTAAACTTGTGTGACTTTCTCCCGACGTCGATGGCTCATCTACACTTTTATTCAGGCTTGTGTCAACATCGAGATTTCAAGAATTTTTATACCCCATTATTTTCCCCCAATACCCGATGTAATGATCGGTACTTTGAAGAATCTTTGTATTTTAAGCCCTCTTTTTATTATTTCTTTTCTTTTTCTTTCTTGCGCAAAACATAAGAGTTTTTTAGGGGGTTTTATTAAGATATTAAATGTGAAGAAAGAAAGAAAAAACGCTTTATTTTGAAGAAACTCAATATGTAGTTTATAGAATTAAAACACAAAGGAATGTAAAATGACAAAAACTAAAGCGGTATCTTAAATTAATTTTTTTTCAAAAGGGTGTGTTGTGTACCCAACAAGGTTATAGTGGCTAGTGATTATATGACTCAAATATTATGAGATTTAATTGTTTTGTGCTATTGATTAAGGATTATAGGGGTAGGTATTATAATGCTTAATGGTTGTAATGGTTAGGGGTTAGGAGTAGGTATTACAATTTCTATTGATTCACAATGGCTTATCGATGATAAAAAAAAACCCAACACTTCACTTTATTTAAACTTGTGTGACTTTCTCCTGACATCGATGGCTAATTTATTCTTTTATTTAGGATTGTGTCAACATTGAGAGTTCAAGAATTTTTATACCCCATTTTTTTCCCCAATATCCAATGGAATGACCAGTACTTTGAAGAATCTTTACGCTTTAAGCCTGCTTTTTATTATTTCTTTTCTTTTTTTTTCTTGCGCAAAACATAAGAGCTTTTTTGGGGGGGTTTATTAAGATCTTAAATGTGAAGAAATAAAGAAAAAAATGCATCATTTTGAAGAAACTCAATATGTATTTTATATAATTAAAACACAAAGGAATGTAAAATGACAAAAAAATAAAGTGATATCTTAAATTTGAATTTTTCTTAAAAGGGTGTGTTGTGTACTCAACAAGGTTATAAGGTTATAGTGGTTAGTGATTATATGACTCGAATATTATGAGATTTATTTGTTTTGTGTTATTGATTAAGGGTTATAGGGGTAGGTATTATAAGGCTTAATGGTTGTAATGGTTAGGGGTTAGGAGTTTTAAGGGTTGTGAATTATCATGTCTAATGATTATAAGGGTTAAAGGTCATATGTGTCATGGAATTTAGTGGTTAGTGGCTATAAAAATTGGGAGTTGAGGAATTATGTTATCGGGATAATAAACTACAACATATATAAAAAAAAATGGTTTTGTGTGATAAGGGGTGAGTAGGATTTTTATGTGTTAGGATTGATAATTATTAAGGGTTATATGGGTTATATGATAGTTTTTATAATATTTTAGGATTATATGGATTATTATTTATATGAGCTACTAGTTAGAGGATATAGTGATTCTGGGTTAGGGGTTATAATGGTTGGGGATTATGGGATTACTGGTTAGGGGTGATATAATTGAGGAGTTATATAGGTTATGGCTTATGGTTGTAATAATGGTTAATTAGGGGTGATATAGGTTAAGGGTAATAATATATATCTTATAGGGGTTAGGTTTTGGGTCTTAAATTTTAGGATTTATGGGTTATAACGATTAAGGTTTATAAGGGTTAGGGGATTTAGTGGTGAATGGTTAAAAGTTATACTGGTTTAGGTTCATAGTTTTTATAGTTAATGGTTATAGTGGCAAGGGAATAGGGTTATAATTTTAAGGGTTAGCTATTAAAATGGTTAGGGGTTAATAGTTATAAGCATTAGAAGTAGTAACGGTTAAGCGCTATAGTGGTTCGTGATATGGGTTATTTGGGTTATAGGTTATGGGAGTTAGGGTTTATTTGGGTTATAGGTTATGGGGGTTAGGGTTTATTTGGATTAGGGGTTAAACCCCAATTTCATTAAATTAAGATTAATTGCAATTCAAGCCATCATAAATTTATTATGAATATCAAGTTTTAATACCTAATATATCGATTTCCAATAATTGAGACATCAGTTTCCAATAACTAATATATTGATTTCCAATATTATTTTTTTGGTAAAAATAAATTGAATTTTGAAATAAGGTCCTCACTCATAACATGGAAAAATTAACAAATTTCCAATTAATTTATAAGTATATTAATTAATTCATCCACACAAGAATTGTATTTTTGCAATCAAATTGACATATATTCATATTCCAAACTTTTGATGAGGGATTGAAAAATAACTTTGATTTATTTGAATGAGTAGCTTAGCTAAGTACTTGTGTATCACACTCTTCTTGTGCATAGGATAATACAAGTCACTTTAATTTCAAATCCCATAGATTATAAAAATTCATGGCAAGAATTATTCAATATTTTGGTCACTTCTCCTCTCAAGTGCTACTTTTTTTAGTTTTGGACAAGTGGCTCACATAATAGGAAAATACTACTAGTAGTGAAACTTAAAAATTTCAGATCTTTCAAACATAAAAAATTTGAGTTGTGATAGGGCTAATTTGAAAATCAGGCACAATTGGTATGTCGGTCACAAAATTACATTCGAAAAGTACTTTTAAAGAGGTATAAATTTGAAAGGAGGAAAAATTGTTAAAAAAGAGGGTCCATTCAAAAGAATAATCACATATTCAAACTTGGTGAAAGGAGATATCGATAAGAAGACCGGGTCCAATTTACAAACTTCAAGGGTTCAAAAGATTGAAAGGGACCAACTACAAGATTGAAAGGGACCAACTACTACATGAAACCACTCACTATAACATCTACTTTGTTAATAATGAAATGAAATTCTAATTTTGAATGAATATTGTAAAATAAATCAAATACTTCAATTTATATTACAACAAATATTGCTTGATATATTCTATGTGAAAATGAAGTTACCACTTAATATTGTATTGGCACTTGCAACAACATCCATAAATCCTTGATCTAGAAGTATAGAAGTATCTTCAAAATCCATAAATAGTCTCTCTAGATGTACATGATTATTTTTATGATAAATGTGAATATCATAAAATTAAACCTTTTCAGTTGGAATTATCATAAAACCAAAATGATGGGAAAAAAATGTAATTATTGTATAGTTTTATAAACATGATATATTTTGTGAATCTGAAGAGTTGGAAAGTGTTAGATAATATCCCTTCATATATTTATCTCTGCATATGTTCTTAACAACACATGCCAATATACACTTTTTCTTGTGCATTATACATTGAGTAAGTTTTCTTCTAGCATAAAAAGAGATAAACAGTTCACCTTGCAACACTAAATTCCTAGAAAAAAGGTAGAGGGTTTGTTATCCCCTAGCTTAGGTGTAACTAAGAATATTATGTCTCGAGACCCATAGGTCCTAGGCATGGAGTATCGAGAGCCATATTGACTTGATCCTGGCCCTGGAGGGCCGATCTTTCTTCTTCAACGCCTCCACCTTGTCAGAAACAGCAACATCCATCCCATCGTCCTAGTCCTTCAGTAGTAGTGGATCTTTCTCCATGAGGTAATGAGTCTGGGTATCATGGTATGTGTCACTCTGATTCTCAAAACATTTGAATATGTGTATTTAATTATTTTTACTTATGACGTGTGCTTGGACCTTATGCCTTTCCACCTGTCCACACCTGCGGGGAATGACAGAATGCCCTAGGAAGTTGGTTCTCATAGGGTTTTATTTGCCAATGGGTTGGTTCATGAAAGTTCAACATCTTTTCCCACCATACTTACCACTTTTCATCTTTGTCCCTCTCATCCATCCCATACATTGGTTCGGGCATTGGGTTTTCCAAGCTAGAAAAGGGTTGTACCTTACCTTGTGGGAAGAAAGGGCTAAAGGCCCAGAGGGTAAAAGTAGCCGGAAAAAGATAAAATCCAAAAGAAAAAATCCTTCATATGCTTCACTCAGGGATCCTCGAGAAATAAATAAAAGGATTCTCAGTAAGAAATAGAGGGACCCATAAAATAATAAAATCAAGACCTAGTTGAAGGATATGAGGTCTCATCATGAGCCAACCTATTAGGTCCATGGGCATGTAGTAGTATGACACTACCATTCAGCTGGTCACCACTCCAGGATAGTGTCTCTTGGTCGCATAGCCAAGAGAAAGGGGTCTCATCATGATCCAACCTTATCATCTCCGTGAAATGCTTGTGGGTAACATTATCACCACTGGTCACCACGCCAAGGAAGTATCCCTTAACTAGTCTCTTGAAAGAAAAATAAATAAGATAAAAGATAAAAGGAATTCAATGGGCTTGGAAACATTTGCATCCATGACAAGGTGCAGCTCACCCTCTTTAGAGGCACCCACAGGTAAGCCATACATTCCCCTGTCATCACTACACCCATTGCTCAAACATCCCTCACCACCTCATCCACTTACATGGCATGGATTTTTCGTCACCTGGAAACATCCCATGTCCAATGATAATTATCCCAATAGGAACTCCTAACCTCCCTTCCAAACCCGAATTGTAGAATAGCATAATGTCTTTGAGCACTTGTCTGGGAAAGAGGGATTTTATGCACATGTTTAAATAACTTGATTATTAGATGTGATTGACATTGCTATGATCCATGTCACTTAATAGCCCATGGAGGGCGTACTTGTTATTGTAGGGCCACACCCGACAAACAGGTAAACATGGGGATATGATTAGTTCAGACCTCCATAGGGATAAAAACCCACCAGATGGATGTTGAGACCCCAGCCAAGGGCAGAGACAGATAAGAGGTTTGTACCAAAGAGAGAGGAGGATGTTCCACAAAAGACAACCTGGCAGGCCTCGACCCAGGGGGGTCTTTGGCTCCTACTATGATTAGGCCTTGGAATTCCCATGACATCACCTCTATGACCCTTGACATCACCCAATGTTTGATGGACATTTTGGAGGCAGTTGTGTGCCAAGTGGCACGTGTGGCATGATCCATAGGCCTTGGGAGTCCTAACGTTTTACTCCTAGAGGCCAATGTTGCACTAGAAAGGCCTAATGTCACCCTAAAAGGGCATGACGTCACCTTTTTTTCTTTATTTAGGGTTTTAATTTGTCATTTAATGTAAAAACTGGATATTACATGTAAACTGGCCATGTCGACCTTTTTGACCTAATTCGGGTCATTGTAACTGTATAAATAAGGGATTTTCCCTTGTATTTTTTCATCATCTTTCACTCAAACTTAGTGAGGTCTGAAATTTGTTCCCTAATTAGGGTCACTTGTCTGAAATTTAGTGTGCACGTAATGAAGGAGGCTAATTTTGGAGTATTTTGGCATTTTTCTTGGTGGAGGTGTTCAACTAGGTTATTTGCTAGATGATTCTTGGTGAATGTAAGTAAATTTTATGAAAATATTCTTCATTGAATGGTTATGTTTGTATTTATCTTTCATTTATTCCAAGATTATGAAATTTCTAGCTTAAAACCCTACGAGGCTAAAGCACATGTTATTTTTCTTGCCTTAACAACCTTCACCTACTAGATTATGCTAGAAATTCGATTTTCTTGAATCTTTTTGCTAAGGGCCTTGCCATTGCAACACCCAAGCACCTTTTTCTTCATCTAGCCATCATCTATTTCATTTTTTAGCTAAAGAAGGAGGAAAACTACTAGTTCCTAGGGTTACCTACTTCCTAGAAGCCATTTCCCCCCTAGGGTTTGGTGATTGAAGCCTTGGTCTACCAACGCTTCAATTATTGACCCTCTTGTCTCTAGCTCTCTTATTATAATTTGTTCCTTTAAGATTTTCCGCTGCCTAAAAGGACTCAATTTACCCTAAAAAAACATTGATCTAAGCCTTGCTATTAAGTGATTGACAAAAACTACTATCAAAACCTTTACCTTGAGCTCCCTACTAACTACTCCTAACCTTAGAATAGTCTAATATACTAACCTATATGTTGTCGTTACTGAAGTAAGATACAGCCATATATTGCATAACTAAAAGCATCTAAAAGAAATTGAAAGAGTTGATTAATACATTGCCTTATTTGCTTCTGGCAAATGCTAGTACTTTGGTATTAATGAGTAATTATTCTTGGTAATTTTGAAGCCATTTTAAAGGAATTTATTGTGAATATATTGTCTTATAAAAATTGCTGCTATAAATTTATGTTGTCTTCACCATATATCAATTGTTTCTTTTATTGATCAAGTCCATGGTTTTATGAAGTACTAATAGCAATTTGTACTTTCAAAATATATTTTTTCTTGTTTCTTTGTTCTGGGCAAGTACATCTTAATACTTTACTACGTCATTGGTTAAAACCCTAGGACTTTATGATCAGTGTGACTTGTGAGAGGGGATATTTTCATAGACACTTTAACCTTTTCCTTCTCAAACCCCCAGGTCATCAGGGACATCTCCCATGGGCCATCAACCTTAAATAGAAAGAGGTATCCTGTTGAGGTAAAAGTGATTGGATAACCTCTCGTTATGTCAATTTTCCTTCCTTTGACCTTTCCTTTTGGAATAAGTACAAATTGTGTGATAACATTTTGGCATCGTTGTTAGGTAACACTGAATTAATTCTCCTCAAAGACGACACTTCTCAATAAGCCTTTCCTCGAAATCTTTTAATTTCCAAAGCTTACCTGGAAAATCCACTAAGGGTGATTCCCCCCATCCCTTTGATAGTTTCAAGAAAATTATCTAATGACTCCACTAACCTTTTCCAAGGTGCCACCTTAATCTCAACTCTATGATATTTCCATGTTATAGGATCATGGTGCCCTGGGAACTAATATATCTGACTATTTATTTCAAAAGTTTCAACGATACCTAAATCATTTTGATACAAAATGGTCAAGAAACTCTCTGATATTTGGACACCTCCTGATTATCACATTGTAGAATTCTTGAAGTATATAAGTGAGATAGAATCAGGAGGGGAGGATGTTCTATTAAAACTATTCATACTTTCTTTTCCATTCTTTTTGAAAGATTGGTTTAAGACTTGTTGCAAAGATAGGGGTATTTCATCTTTCGTAGACCTCATCAGTAGGTTTATTGAATTTTTCAAACCATGATGCCAGACATATGAAGATGCCCTTCAAAATATCACAATAACCTTAGAGAACAAAGGATTCACCACTGAGATTGTAGAATATATTAGGGATATATACCTTACTGAATACTAGGAACCCTTTGATATAGAAGAAGAGATTTACAAGGAAAATTTTCAACCCCTTGAAGAGGAGAAAGATTTATCCCATGATTCAATAGAATGCAGTGAATATTTAACTAGAGAATTGAATCATGAGGATGAAGCACCGGTAACCACTCCTCCGTTCGATTAATCTCTCCAAGATCCTATCTCCCTTTCACAAGATTAAGAGAATGAGGTGAATCATTTTCCTTTCCAGTTTTTTGATGATACCTTGTTCTATGATTCAGAGAGTGAAGAAGAAATGTAACCATTGGACAAACTAGATCCTCTATATCTCAAATTTGAAGATGTAGAGGCAGATATTCCATTTGATGAAGTTATCCAAATACTTGAAGCTCCTACACAGGAAGAAGTAAGCAAGGTGAGTTATTTCCCTTTGCAAATTTTTAATGATTCTTTATCTTATGATGTGGAGAGTGAACAAGTGTTGGATGTTTTAACCCCTTCATGTTATGATGAAGATGATGACTTTTTTGAAAATATTGATGAATTCATACATGTTTGGAACCATAAATGGGATGTGATTGGATATGATGGGGATCCCATTTATGACATTGAGGGTTGTTTCCAAGAGTTTTCCTTACCTATATGACATGAAGTTACTAATAAACTTGATAATTTGCAACAAGGAGATGGTATGATTACAAACCTGTTTCAGACACCCAAGGATGACCTGGTACTATATTCTCCTAGTGAATTTTGATCATACCGTGAGGATTTTGATGATTATCCCTTGGATCACTTGGATTTATTCCATGAAGAATATTATCAACCATTGTTGTGCTCAGATCTTGATAACAACATCATTTTCCCAAAGAAGGATCATTGTGATAATGTTTTCTAGCCACCTTCGATTATTTTATCTTCATGTGTCATTAAAGGTGTAGTTGGGAAGTATGTCTTTTGTATTAAGTTTCCTCTAAGGAAAACCCCGTAGTTCAAGGGTAGGTTGAATATCTCAAGAAGAATTTTTTCACCTCAATCTTTCATCCTTMTGTTAAGAATTTTCTAGTCATCTTATAGGTCATTGCTAGTCCCTTCCTARACCTCAGATGGTGAATACGTCCAAGGTAGTGAACCTTAAAACTCTTTGATTCAGTCTATTGAACTTTTGATTTTTCATGATCCCTTTCTGAGATGGATTAAGAAATTTCCTAAGAGTATGACTTSGCATGATTTTGTCCCTCCCTCCCACCTCCATGAGCTAGACTTTATGGTTTCCAATGATGCCATACATTTTCTAACTCGTGTTATTTTTTTTCTTAACTTTGCATTGTTTTGGTTTATGATCAAGCATAGAGGCAGGTACTATGAGGCATTTCTAGGATGGCTTCATTGTCTATTTGAGTACACCTAGAATTCAACCACCAGGTAAGTAGACGTAAGTAGGTAGGCATTTTTCATTCATTGTACATACCATCTACATTTCATTCTAAAGTAGTTGTATTTCCATTTGTATATATGCTTTCTTATTTTCATTTACTTTACCATATATGAGTCAGGGGTGATATCACCACCCCAAATGATTACTAATAATATTTTGTTGAGATCAAGTAGGTCACAGGTCATGCCATAGATTCTCATGTTATTATGCGCTCTACGGTGAGCACATGTCCCCGAGTTGGAGCTAGATGTTATCCCCTAGCCTAGGGATAAATAAGGAGATTATGTCTCAAGGCCCACATGTCCCATACATGGAGTACTGAGAGTCATATTGACTTGATCCTGGCCTTGGAGATCCAATATTTCTTCTTCAACACCTCCACCTAGTCAGTAGCAGCAACATCCATCCCATTAGCCTGGTCCTTCAACAGTAGTGGGTCTTGCTCCATGAGGTAATGAGTCAAGGTATCATGGTATGTGTCACTCTGATTCTTAAAACATTAGAATATGAGCATTTAATTATTTTTACTTCTAATGTGTGCTTGGACCTTATGCCTTTCCACCTATCCACACCAGGGGAGAATGACATAATTCCATAACAAGTTTCTCCCCATAAGGTTTGAGTTTCCACTGGGTGGGTTCATGAAAGGTCATTGTCTGTTCCCACCATACTTACCACTTTTCATATTTTTCCCTTTCATCCATCCTATACATTGGTTTGGGCATTGGGTTTTCCAAGCTAGAGAAGGGTTGCACCTTACCTTGTGGGAAGAAGGGGTTAAAGGCCCAGAGGGTAAAAGTAGTTGGAAAAAGATAAAATCCAAAAGAGAAAATACTTCATATGCTTTGCCCAGGGATCCCCGAGAAAGCAATAAAATGCTTCTCAACAAAAAACAGAGTGAACCATAAAATAATAAAATCAAGACCTAGTTGGAGGATATGGGATGTCATCACAAGCCAACCTATTATGTCCATGGGCATGTAGTGGTATGACACTACCATTCAGTTGGTCACCATGCCAGGGTAGTGTCTCTTGGTGGCATAGCCAAGAGAAACAGGGTCTCATCATGAGACAACCTTCTCATCTTCGTGAAATGCTTGTGGGTAACATTGTCACCATTGGTCACCATGCCAGGGAAGTGTCCCTTAACTAGTCTCTTCAAAGAAAAAGAAATAAGATAAAAGATAAAAGGCATTGAATAGGCTTGGAAAAATTTGCATCCATGACAAGGTGAAACTCACCCTATTCAGAGGCACCCACAGGTAAGCCATACATTCCCATGTCATCATTGCACCCATTGATCGAACATCCCTCACCGTTTCATCCACTTACATGGCCTGGATTTGTCTTCACTTGGAAGCATTCCATGTCCAATGAGATTTAGCACAATAGGACCTCCTAATGTCCCTTCCAAACCTAGCTTGTAGAATATCGTAACATCTTTGAGCACTTGTCTAGGAAAGAGGGGTTTTATGCACATGTTTAAATAACTTGATTATTGGCTGTGATTGACATTTCTATGATCCCTATGACTTATGAGCCCATGGAGGGCGTACTTTTTTTGTTGCAGGGCCACACCTAAAAAAAAGGTACACATGGGGAGATTATTAGTTCAAACCTCCATAGGGATAAAAAGCCACCAAATGGATGTTGAGATACCATCTAGGGGTAGAGACAGATCATAGGTTTGTACCAGAGAGAGGAGGACGATCCACTAGAGACAGCCTAGAAGGCCTGGACCTAGTGGGATCTTGCCCTCCCACTATGATGTAGGTATTGGAAGGGCCATGAAATCACCTATGTGACCCTTGACGTCACCCAACATTTGATGGACACTTTGGAGGTAGTTGTGTAACAAGTGGCACGTGTGGCTTGATCTAGAGGCCCTGGGAGGCCTAACATTTTGCTCCTTGAGGATAACATTGCACTAGAAAAGCCTAAAGTCACCCTAAAAGGGCATGACATCACCTTTTATTCTTTATTTATGGTTTAATTTGTCATTTAATGTAAAAAATGGATGTTACATGTAAACGAGCCATGTCGACCTTTTTGACCTAATTCTGGTCATTGTAATTGTATAAATAAGGGATTTCCCCTTATATTTTTTCATCATATTTCACTTACACTTAGTGAGGTCTGAAATTTTCGCCCTAATTAGGGTTACTTGGCTGAAATTTAGTGCACACTTCTTGAAGGAGGATAATTTTGGAGTATTTTGGGATTTTTCTTGGTGGAGGTGTTCAACTAGGTTATTTGCTAGATGATTCTTGGTGAATGTAAATAAAATTTTCTACAATTCTTCTTCATTGAATAGTTGTGGTTGTATTTATCTTGAATTTATTCTAAGATTATGAAATTTATATCTTAAAACCCTAGGAGGCTAAAGCATATGTTATTGTTCTTGCCTTAATAACCTTCACCTACTAGATTGTGCTAGAAAGACGATTTTCTTGAATATTTTTTCTAAGGGCCTTGCCATTGCAACACCCTAGCACCTTTTGCTTCATCTAGACATCATATACTTCATTTTTTAGCTAAATAAGGAGGAAAACTACTAGGGCCTAGGGTTACCTACTTCCTAGTATCCATTTTCCCCCTAGAGTTTGGTGATTGAAGCCTTGGGCTACCAACACTTCAATTATTGACCCTCTTGTCTCTAGTTATCTTATTATCATTAGTTCCTTCAAGATTTTCCACTACCTAAAAGGACTCCATTTACCCTAAAAAAGAATTGATCTAAGTCTTTCTATTGAGTGATTAACGAAAACTACTATCAAAACCTTTACCTTGAGCTTCCTACTAACTACTCCTAACCTTATAATAGTCTAATCTACTAACCTATTTTCTGTTGTTACTAAAGTAGTATACATCCATATATTGCAGCACTAAAATCACCTAAAAGAAATTGAAAAAGTTGATTAATACACTGCCTTATTTGCTTCTGAAAAATGCTAGTACTTTGGTATTAATTAGTAATTATTCTTTGTCATTTTGAAGTCATTTTAAAGGAATTTATTGTGAATCTATTGTCTTATAAACATTGCTGCTATAAATTTGTGTTTTCTTCACCATAGATAAACTATTGGTTTTATTGATAAATTTCATGGTTTTATGAAGCACTAGCAGCAAGTTGTACTTGCAAAATATATCTTTTCTTGTTGCTTTGATATGGCCAGGTACATCTTAATACCTTACTACTTCATTGGTTAAAACTTTGGGAATTTCTTATCAGTGTGACTTGTGAGAGGGGATATTTTCATAGACACTTTAACCTTTTCCTTCTCAAACCTCTAGGTCACTAAGGATGTCTCCCCTGGGCCATCAACCCTAAATAGAAGGAGGTATCATGTTGAGGTGACAGTGATAGGATAACCTCTAGTTATGCCAATTTTCCTTCTTTTGACCTTTTCCTTTGGAATAAGTACAAATTGTTCGATAACAGGGTCATTTTTTTCTTCATCTTCATTTTAGTCATATATCATCTCCATGATTCAAATTATATTAATTTCTTCATATTTTTCTTGGTGATATAACCCATGCGACATAATGATTTTATCTACTTTGTCATATGTGTTTTTATATTTGAATATTCTAAAATCACCGATTTTAATTTTTTTTTAAGTATATCATGATAGACTAAAAAACAAAGTAGCATTTTATTGGATCAACAAGAAAAACACAAATGAATCTACCCCAATTGTTGCGCAATATGTTTAATAACTATGTCAAATCATTACAACTCCAATTAGTAATCACACTACATAAATCGAGAACCAATAAATCAATTTCTAGTGTAGTCATATGTGACTGTAAGATTTCCAATACAAGGTGCAATGAACTTGGAAAATATGAACCACATGAAAAATCATACGATATTGGAAGGAATACCCTTTGTACTCCATTCTTTTGTGTTATATACATATTCAATATTTCTTTAGATAATTTAGAAACATTTTGAGAAGCATCAACTTTCCTTTTTTTTTCTTTGTTTTCTTGCGTTTAGCATCATTATTTATCTCCTACATTTCACCAATGATATCATTAAGTTGAATTATGTGGTCCCTTACATATTGTACATTTATAGTACATTGTTTGAGTCTATTTTGAGAGGCATGTGATTGTCAACATCATTAGTTTCCATGTAACTTGATGCAAGTTTGTGAACATGTCTCCATGCTTTAATCCTCTTGTAGTATTCATTTAATTCCTTTTCTATCACCCCTTCCTTAACTAAATTAATTAGACAAAAAATGCCATCTTTTATTCTATTTTCTAACACATCTAGCTCTACATCCTCCATCCCCCTTGTACACCTAAAAAATGTTGTGGTGTATTTATATGTAATATCGGGAGTGAAATATTCTTGTGATGCCTTTTTTTGGGAAATATGTCAAACCATCACTCCTATAAAGGTAAAAAATGTTGACCCATTTATTCCAAATTTCTCAAGGAAGACACACTAAGTTCAACTTATCCTTGAGAATTTATGTCTTTCTTCTTTCAAAATTGATCTTACACTTTTTCTCAAAATACCGCAACAAATATTATAATTGTCAAAAAAAATATTTTAATTGAAGTCTAAAATCAAATAAAATGAAAGATGAAAACTTTCCATCCATTCATAAGAAGGTTTCTTTCCCTCCCAATATGCTTTGGCTCACCATATTCTCCCAATGTTATCCGGCTTTGAAAATTTGTGCAATAAACTCTATTTGAACCCATATTTTGTTTGCCTCACTTTTTTCTATGTAAAGTTTCAATATTATAGTCACATGTGTCGCATGGTTTACAAGTTGAACCAACTTCTCTTTGAATTCATCATAAATATTACGAATACTTTATTCTTTAGTATTTCTTTGGAATATTCTATCATGTGTTTTCCATGAAGAATAAATAAATGTACTTATTCACTCGAAAAATATTCTTATTCCAATTTTGCAAGGTTGAATGTGCAACACACCCAAACCCCTAAACCTCCTTACCTTGATGGGTTGTACACAGTTTTCCTTTCTTCCTTCTAAATTACTCTACCAATCATAACATTGAACTTCGATTCTGGGCTCATAAGTGGAATCCACTCCTCAAAAGATTTCCATTGACTGTAATTTTGTCCAAACCCGAGATCCAAGAAAAAAATTATGCCCTTTGGAAGTTCCTTGGGAAATTTACTTATGATGATGTTAGTTTTTCCATGTGGACCCACTTCACATTAGTTATCCAATGCCATCGGTCTACTGGCTTCCACATGGACCAATATCACAACAATTGGTTGACATGGCTCACTCTATACCCTCGAACACAAGCCTTCGGGCTCCCAATCCCACAACACTGTCGGGATCACCTTCATGGGTTTTCACCATGGAGAATCCTAGATTACACTTTCCCAAGTTTCTTCTACAACCAACAACCTACAATGTTATTGTACTCGTTTTATAGAGATATCCCTTCGAGAAATCCTCCCGTGTGACTCTTCTCATGAACATTCTCCCACAAGCCTATCGGGCTTGCACCGTCAAGATGACACAACACTCCCACTCCAAGAATATTATTAAATGAATCATGTTTCCCACAACACTAGCAGATTACTTTGTCAGACTCGCCTCCCTGAAAAAATACAGTTGGGCTCAACTCCGTGGCCTCTCCGACTTAACACATGCATAGATTCTTACACATGACATAATAATGTGCTCACCTGATAGATCAAATGGTTCATAATGATCAGTATCAATGGTGTGATATTCTCAACAGAATGGGACCTTCTCAACCAATAATCACTCTTGCTCATCTGAACTCTACCATAAGAGGATAATTGACCTCTTCCATGTGTCACCTGCCACATTGCAGTCTCTGAAGACACGTCTACCCTTGTCGATGTATACCCAATGATGAGTTTCCACCAATTACTCCACTAACAGGGAACTCATATAACCATTGTTGATGTGTCCTTTGAATCAATATCATCACATGGCACACCAACTCGAAAAGCTAGCATTGCATTCTTTCCACTCATGACCCCCTTCCAAGAGAACATGCACGTACAAAAATATTGAACGAATGACAAAGGAATTGATCAACGACCCATATTATGGTGGTTTCTCCAAATTGCATACTATTTACCTCACCATTGGCTTGATAGATCTAACGTTATAGATTCGTTCTTTGATAATCAATGAATCATGTGCCTTTTCAAGCTCGCACTCTCGAACTCATTCCTTTACCCTATCTCGATATTTATCTGCAACCTGCAAACCATAAGCCTATTATACCAAATTCCCATGGACTCTTCTCACAAAGACCACTCCCGAGAGATTATTCTCGTGAGCCTACTCTTGCGTGCCTCTTCTTGAACCTACTCCTGAAAATATGATCACATAAACTTACTCCCATAGTTTTCATATTGCGAGTGTATTCCCAACCACATATATTCAATGAATGGTCAAGGTCCAATATGTCAAAGACCTAACCTTCCTAACTCCTCAAGTAGGTAGAATAATATGTTTTCTATGTAATAAAAGATGACATTAGTAAATAAGTCCTATGTAATAATGTGAACACGTCTAATGTAAGAACACTTAATAGAAGCTTCTACTTCTAGAAAGATGTTCCTATAGAGTGTTCTCTAGAAGATAGAAATATTCTAATTAGAAGTAGAAATCATGGGAAAGTTTTGTCTTGAGAATTATTTTGTAATTGAGCTTTGTTGTGCTATATCTTTCCCCCTCTAAAATTCAAGTGAACTTGGATTTATAAAAATAAAGGCATCATTTTTGGTGTTATTATTCTCTATATTATTCTCTTTCCATTGATATTTGTCATAACAATTATGTTTCTACTCTGCATAATACATATGGTATCCTATAAGTGGTATCAGAGCACTTTCCTATGGACAACTTTAGACAAAAAAAATTAGGCTAGAGACGTGTATAGTCGGCATATTTAAAGCACAGTGATCTATCGTTTAGTGGGTAAATATGTGGTTGGGAAGGAATACATGTAGGAAATACAATATCTTTCATGGGTTACTCGAAACACACTATTTCACCTTGTTGGAAACCTATTTGTAACCCATGTGATGTCCTAGTACGAGTCATCAATTTCCATCATAAAACACTTTTCATTATTGAGGGAAAGATTTGAATCTTTTCACCTTATTAGCTTATTTTCTAGATTGGATAATTCCTCATCAAATTTGTCCTCATATGTTTTGAAATCATCCATATATATTTCCACATAATCGTGAACTAGATCAAAGAATATACCTATTAAAGTTCGATGAAAGGTAGTGGGGGTGTTGCATAACCCAAAGGGTAGAACAAAGTAGGTGAATGTATCCCAAGTATAGGTGAATGTTGTTTTCTCTTGGTCTTCATGTTTGATTTGTATCTAGTTGTATCCACTTAATT
>JZKD02S0866077.1:190880-205611 GCA_000966675.3 Picea glauca
TGTAGTTGTCAAACCTAACGCGCCCACACACACACATGCAAAGAATATAACACATACCCAACAGTGTTCACGAGGGTGTTGGAGATACTTCACACACACCTAGGATTTATTTTTCCTAAGGTTTTCCCCATGTTTATTAGTCATTATTCATTATCCTATAGTTTAGGGAGAATATTTCTCTAGGAGAATATTCTCTTTAGTTCACACTTTAGTTTGATTAGTTGAGTGGAGTCTAAATGCCACATTGGGATTATCACCATGCAACATTGGGATCATCACCAACTAATGTGAATTGTCCTTGGGATCGTCCCTAGGCTAGCATATTACTCATTATTCCCTGATCTCCTCCTCACTTCACTATGTTTCAGTTAGTTAACTAAAGACCAAGAGGCTAGTTAACTGAGACTAGGTGGAAATTCACTCTTGTAACTGCCTGAGAGACTGGACTAGGTGGCAGTTTACTCCCGTAACTGTTGGTGTGTGTCCAGATCATTTATACCACAACTATGGTGCATTGTATTCTCCTCCATTTCAAATTATTTGAGTTATATAGAGTATATCATGTTTAAATTATCATTCATTCATTTGATTAATGGGAATTTTTCCATTCTTTCTCTCTTGCTTCTCTTTTCTCATATTTTCTCTACAAATTGTGTATGTGATTCGCTAGCTAGATCTATTATGTTCAGGTTCAACACATTTATAATTTGATCCCATGAGTAGATTTTATCCTTTCCAAGACCCATAAACCATCATAGTGTAGCGCTCTTGAGTGTGGCAGAAAAAAATTTCAATTTATGGGAGTTTGTCACATAGTCATAGCTTTTGAAAAGTACACCAAACTCAAAGAGGAAGGTTTTAGTATCATCTTTAGATAACTCATGGAATTATGGCAAGGCTAAATGAGATATTTTATTCATATTGCTTTCCTCATCTGTTTCTTTAATTGAAAATCTAAATGTCATGAGTTCCTCCTTGACAATATTGTGTGTCATTTCTTTCCAAGGGATGTCCTTTGTTTGTAAAGGTGCCTCAAGAAAAAGGAAATCTCTGTACTGATACTCATCATTTATATGTTCTACTAAAATTTGACCCTTTGTGTGCATACACCTTTGTAAAGTCTCTTATTCATGAGGAGATGCTTCAGGCTTCTTCTTGGCAAGAGAACTAGTTGTAGGGGATAAGAAATTTGTCTGGTTCAACTCCTTTCCCTCTTGTGATTGAACTGTACTGTTAGTTTTTTGACATTTTTTGGAAGAACCAATAAATCTACATTTCTTATCTCTATATTTGGGCATAGAAAATATTAGAAAAAAATTCTACAAATTGCTAGAAAGAAATCACAACATTTAATATATTGTAATGAATGAAATCCACACATCTAAACAACAACTACCTTCGTTTAATAGTTCCCTAGAAATGACGCTAAAAATGAAGGAATTTTCAATTACCTTCTAATTGATTAGTGAGAAACTAAAAAGTGTACATTTATTTATAAACCTGAGGTCATATCCTAATTACAAACTATCATGCATCGTATATGCAAGTTATATTTTTTTTTTGTTAAGGGGTTGTAGTAATTTGAGTTTCACAAATCAAGGATTCAAGATACCTAATTAAGTCACCAAGATAAGCTATTTCTTAAGGTGTAGGTGTTATCCACAATTTCTATGGATAAATGAAGAAATGTTGTCTTAAGGCCCTCAAGTTGAAGACATGGAGTATCGAGAGACAGATGACTGACATTATCCACATGCACATACAAAGACCCACTTCACCACCATACACCCTAGTTCGTCACAATGGAATTCACCACATCAGATTACTTCCAAAAGATAATGGGTCTTTCTCCATGAGGTACAAGTCAAGTATTGTGGTAAGTGTAACTTTAATACTTTAGGCATTTGAGTATGTTGCATTTAAAGTTTCTTTTGATTATAGAACGTATTCTTGAAAATTATTCTCTTTTCCCTATTTCACCTTGGTGGTTGACATTGTTCCCTAGTAAGTTGTCACCCTTGGGGATGATTTTTCTACTACGAGGTTTTCTTGACAAGTCATCATTCCATTCCCGATCATACTTTTCATTTTTCACACTTCATCCTTTTCATCTCCTTATCTTTTGGGACATTCGAGTGTACTGACCCAAGAAGGGATTGTAGCTCATTTAATGGGAAGAAGGGGATGAATTCCTATAAGGAATGTAGCTGGAAAAGATAAAAGAATAAATTATAACCTTAAATGCTCACCCAAATAAGTCTTGAGAACAATTAAATGTTTCTCCTAAAAAAAAAAGAGCTGCAAAAGAAAATTACACATATATAAATGTCCCACTTGTTGAGGGATCTACACAAGTGTGTTACATCCTTTGCTTTACCCATATGACACTCTATGTATTTTCGGCTTCAAGTGACATTTTGGTACTACCTCCAAGTTTTATGTTACCCATTTGGAGTACCCAATTATTCTGGACTTTAATTAATTAATGGAAAATGAATGGGCTTGGAAAAAGGATGCATTGAAAATGAAGGTGAAACACACCCTCTACAAAGCACCCATACATGAGACACTATGAACCCTTGTATGTCATGAAACCCATGCCCAAAAGTCTTACCACAATCCACTTCAACCTCTTTACATGACTTAGAGAGGGGTCCACCTAGGAAACACTCCTTGACTTAAGGAATGACTCACCCAATAGGTCACCTTGTCAACCCTCCCAAACATAAACTTGGAAAATTGCATAGGGTCCTTGAGCACTTGTTTAATTTGATAAGGTAATTTTGATGCACATTTTTAGGTGGATCTTGTATTAAATGTGATTTTTCTTTCCATGATACATTTGACTTGATATCCTTGGAGGGTTCACTTGTATTTCTTTGTAGGACCTTGTTTGATGGACATTTTGAAGGAACAAGCCTAGCTTGGGTCTTCGTTAGTGTAGGAATCCCACAGAGTGGAAGCCATGATCCACACCTTGGGAGCAACCAGAGCTTGGATGTTTCCTTTGGAGGAAAGGGAAAACACCTTGGGCATAATACCTATCCCATCTTAGCCCAATGTTTGGCCTTGGAAGGCCAAAATGTCACCTTGGGAAACCTCACACTTGGGCTAGGGTTTTGATGATGATGGTGAATATTTATGATAATTTGGAAAACTGTGATGGAGAGAATCCCTTGCATCATGGCTGGATAGCCTTTGGAGGTCCTACATTTTATTCTCCAAGGTTAACGACTTGCTAGAAGTGCCAAGATGTCACCCCATTAGGGATTGACGTCACCTTTTAGGGTTTCTTTTGTACAAAGTTTAAGTTAAAATCAAATTACTTTGTAAAGGGGAAAGATAAAGGGGGATGGCCCCCTTATTTTTTGGTTTACCCTAAATTTATGTGGAAAAACACTTTTTAGAGGTTTTGTATAAATAAGGATCAAATTCATTTCTTTTTTACCATAACTTTGTCACTTGAGAAGAGCTACTTGGCTGAAATTTTTACCCCTCTTGGTAAAAATTCATCTCTCTCTCTCTCTCTCTCTCTCTCTCTCTCTCTCTCTCTCTCTCTCTCTCATGCTATGGTTTATACGTGTCTTGTGGAGATAAGTGGTGCACTATCTCTTGGAGGCTATTCTCTTGCTATGGTGATGAATATTTTTTGGTCAATAAGGGTTTATGTTGCATGATTCTTGGAGTTGGTAAGAAATTATGCATATTGTTAGTTCTTCTTTCATGTTTCATGGATTTTCTTGGCTATATCCTTGGAGGAATATAAGGGCATATATCCTCAACCAATTTTTATCATTATTATTTATTGAATAAGCCATTGTGGAGGTTTATAGGGGTAAAAGGGCTTACACCCTCCTAGATTTATCTTGTTATGGTTACTTGCTCTAGGGATTAAAAGGGCTTACAACCCTAGAGAAGTAGTAGACCTAAACTAATATAAGAAGATTCCATAAACCATTTGGCAAGGCACTAATCTAATTTTTCATTGGAGAAACAAATGACTTGCATCGGGACACATGATTTTGAGAGATACTGAAATTGTTCTAGTTGGAATATTTTCTTGGTGTCTTAAGCTTGCTAAATCCACTAAGACGTATTGATTGGCCTAGTATTTATCTGGTTATAATCAAATAAAAACTACATCCATTAGGGATGCAACAAAACACAATCAATCTCTTACCATAACTTGATTTTCAACAATTGAAATTACTTGTAAACTTGTACTCTTATTCTACTTCTTATTGTCTATCTTTTTGTCGATGTACGTGTCAATTTTTCATGGTTAAAATTTGTTGTTGTAGAAAATATTTTCTACAACCATTCAGATGCTCTGAAAAATATCTAAAAACAACTTTTTTGCATCCCTTATTCACCATCAAATCTTGTGCCAAAGTATTCAGAATTTATCTACTTGTTTAATACTTCATTACTTAATAAATATTAGATGCTTTTGATGGTTATTTTTGTAGTAAATAATTGATGTCGCTTTCCTGTATGAAGACCATTTCTTAACTGTTAGTTCTAGTGTTTCTTGTTGGATTGGTGGGATTTATACTCAAAATCGAAACAACAGTAGAATCAAAGTCATGAAAATGGAGAGTATTATTGGAGTTGCATCCATTGTCCAGAGTCGTAGAAATGGAGAGCTTGCTCAAAGTTGAAATAGTTTTTTGTAGTTGCAGCAAAAATGAGTGCACTTGGAATTTCAGTAATTAGTTTGTGCCTAGTTACCTGAAATTGTAGCACGAAGAGTGCACCTAGAGTTGCAGCAGTTGGATCATTCCCATAATTGTAGCAACAGAAAGTGTGCTTGGAGTTGTAAGCAACCACTGTGAGTAGTTGCAATTGTTTCATTACTCCTATGTAGCAGTATTGGTACATGAAAGTAGCAAGTTACTTTAATAAATTTGAAATAATAGTGCAATAATGGCATATGGGGAAGGATCTTAGTGATAAGTAAGGAAAATTGGATAAGGAAAGTATCAAAAAGGAAGTGATCAATGGAAATTGTAAGAAAAAATGGTATTAGATGGGTGCTAAAAGTATGCCAATTTAGGCACTTTTCACCCAGCTTGGTGCACAAGGTATCGAAGATATTCGTGAAACACTATTTGGTCCCTCTATTGATGTAGTGTGGTCCATCTTGTGTACTGGTCATCATAGTTTCCAAGAGGGAAATGTTGTTCCTTAATAACATATGTAAAAGAGTTCCAAGTGGATTCGACCCCAAACATTCCAAACTCATCTGTGTAATCTTGCTCACAATAAGTCTCCCACCAATTTTTGACATGGGGGACAACCTTAAGGAGAAAAAAGGTGATATTTTCCCTATTGGAGAAATTGTGGAAATAGAAATAACCTTCTATTTGATTTAACCATTTTTCCAACAAATCCACATTTATTTAACCTTCAAATACAAGAATATTAAAATTAGCTTATACCTTGAAAGGGGAAGTGCCTCCAAAGTTCCCACTTGATGAAGCCGCATCTACTATTGTTGACAATCATCCAAGGATTTGGTAAAAATTATCCATCATCTCATCCCTTTATCGCGTGATGGATTCCCCAAGAAATAGTTGAATATGATCTCCTTCTCCATTGTCTCTCTTTTCTTCCACCATGGCAGGTCATCTGATTCGGTGAGAACAGTCTTTCATAGGCTCAAATAGTTCAAGTCCAAACTCCTTATACCCTGAATTCATTGGGGAAATGCATAAAGAAACATATAAAGAGAATGTTTCTCTGATACCACTAATATAGATTTATAAGGGAACAAAATAAAACATAGAACTATGACAGAAACATAGAGATAAAATAATACTCAATTTCTATTGATGAATGAAATATGCAGGAATTGTAAAAATGCAGAGTGAAATGAACTCGCTAGAATGGTGGTAGATTATCTTTGAGAAGAGATGTGATGGATACGTGTATTCATAAGAAGTGAATACAATGAGGTCAAAAACTCCTTTTAACATAAAGCATCAATGAGAAAACCCTAACCCAAAAAGATGAAATGCCAAAAATTTTGTGGGCCTTGATGTGGTTAGTTGATACGTAAACTTCTCGAGGGAGTTAATTTTGCATACAATATTTGTTTGGAGTTCTACGTATCCTATCAGAAATATCTATTTGAGAAGTACACATTTCGAACAACCTAGTATATTTTGTTGGTTATATACTAGGTGCTTTTGTGCCTAAAAAACATCATTTACGGCCTCGAAACAACCCTGGAAGTTTAGGACCCAAAAGAAACCATAGAAAAATGCCAAGATTGAAACTGTGTTTTGAGCCAGTGGAATAGGTGAGTGGCCACTAATGTCCACCTAGATCACCTATGTTCGTGTTTTTTGTGTGCCTAAAAGTTTAACACCTTTCGTTATTTCAATGTTATGATCCAAACTCAAATATACACTTTTGGTTTTTAGGATCACAAATCTATTAAACATTATTTATCTAAACTCGAAGCAAGGCTAGAATACAATAAATTTAAAATTCCATTTACAAAAACATAATTAATTAATTCCTCAAGAAAATCCTTTAGAACTTGCTATATTCTAAGAAATATTATTGGTGGAAAGAGCAATCTCTTATGGTGGCAAGAGAAATCTCTTAATGGATCATAACTCCACTAGAAAATGAAAAATAATTGTAAAGGGAATACAATCCTTTTGTGTTAATATAAATACTTGATATTTTTTGTTCATGGAGATGCTTGATAGTTGTTGGGTTAATCTTAACCCAGTTATAGAGTGGTTAAGATAATACAATTAATGATAAGTTTTCAATTCATGGTTTATGGGCCCATGATATTGGGTAACCTATGGTATTTTACCATGGTATTATTGTTGGAACTATTTTCATTGATGTCAAAGGATTAATTATATCATTAATGTCATATTATGGAATTACAATTCACACAACATTTCCAAGATTGATTTATATATATGTTTACAACTATATTAAAAAGGGATGCATGTGAAAAAGTAAAAAGTGAAATGGTGGTTTCAAACACATGGGTTTGGGGTATTTTCCCATGGTATTTGGAATTAATTATTTAATAAAGGGACATATCATTTCATGAAGGGTTATGAAAAAGTATAAAAAGAGAAAATCATTGAGAGAAAGTGTGTGTGTGTGTGTGTGTGTGTGTTTGTGTGTGTGTGTGAAAAAACAATTACAAAAGATTGAATTACAAAATCAATTTCAAGTCATCTTGGTATTTTCGTGATAACATTTTTTCTAGGACATTTCAGACCATGCAATTTCACAAATACAAAGAAGATACTATGGTGTCAATGTTGTAAAAATTGAAATTGTTGTTTCACTATACTTTCAGAGATACACACTATGGAAGTTAGGGTTTTTGAATGCTACCAAAATCAGTTTCAAACAGGTCAACTTGTAACTTTAGCTATAACTTAGTTTTTTGTATGTTTTAATCCTTGTAATTTTGCAGAGACAGAGGAGAGATATTTTTTTAGAGGTGGTAAAAATATCAAATGTTTTTTTGCTATAATTTAGAAGATATGATCTATGAAAGTTAGTGTTCATGAATGCTCTTGAAACCAATTTCAAATAGGCCAACTTGGCACTTTCCCTAAACGTTATTTTCTAGGATGTCTCAAACACTAAGATTTTGTAGAGACAAAGGAGAGATATTGGTGTACATGTGGTAACAATATCAGATGATTTTTGGATACACTTTCAAAGATATTCCCTATTGAAGATAGGGTTATTGAATGATGATGGAATCTATTTCAAACATGCCAGTTTGGCACTTTTTCTATAACTTATTTTCTATGATGTTTCAGACCTTGATATTTTCCAGAAGAATCAAGAATGATTTTAGGGGCTAAATTTCTCTCATGGGCTAATTTTTCATGGTTTTTCCAAAAATGAGATTCGCTATTTTAAAAATAATTCGCCCAAATTCTATAGGATAAAATTATTTTACCTTAAAAATCGCCAAAAGTTTCTAAAAACTATACAGAATACTTAGAAATTTGAATATTTTTACAAAAATATAGCCAAACATTTATAGTTGACATATGAAGGATTAGTAAGATTTGCCAAGGTTTCTACATTTTGAAATAAATTTCCATCCTTAAAATCATCCCTACAGAAAATGGAGAAGAGATATTGGTGTACATGTGTTAAAATTATCAGATTCTAATTATATATACGTTCTTAGATATGTTCTCTGGAAGTTAAAGTTTCTGAATGGTCTTGAGATCAGTTTCAAATAGGTCAGTTTGACATTTTCACTATAACTTATTTTCTGGAACTCTTCCGACTATGGAAATTTAAGAGAAAAGAGGATATATATACAAATGCACTTCATCTAAAAAATTCATAATTAGATTTGAAAAATTGGATATGTATCATGTTGTGCAAGTTTGTTCTTCAGAAGAGGCCCAAAACAACAAGCTTTGAGAAAGTTTCCATTTAGACATTTAAATTTTGGTCAGACCTAGTAAAGGAAAAAGTAGTGAGAAGACCTGGTGACGGAAAAATAAGTCAGTAGAACTGGTGAATGTAGAAGTATTGAGCAGGCCTAGTGAAGTTAGAAATAGAAAGAAGACTCGATGAAGTTTGGTGCAACTCAGATTTTGATATCTTTTGCTAAGTTGGTGCTTAACGGTGGGGATTGGTGTTTCCAGTAGATTTGTGTCTATGAATATGTGTAATATATTCATGTCTCCTTATTAGTTGGTGCTTAGTGGTGGCGATTGGTGTCTATGAAGATATTTAATAGATTGGTGTCTTTTTCTAAGTTGGTGTTTAGCGGTGGGGATTGGTGTCTAAGAAGAAATTTAAGAGTACGTTGGTGCCTACTAGGATTTGTACCAGTGGGGATTGGTGTTTCTAGTAGGTTGGTGCCTATAAATATTTTTAACAGTAAGTTGGTTTCTACAAATAATTATAAAGAGAAGTTTCACAGTTTTCTCCTGAAAAGGTTTCCATGTAAATCTTGTGTTCCATGTTCAATAGTTAATATGTGATTGTTTTCTTATTATTGATGAATGTTTGAAAAAGTAAAAAAAATGTCTTATACTAATTCACCCCCAACTCTCAGTATAAGTGTGTGCTCAACAATTGGTATCAGATCAAGTTCCTTTGGAAACAATGTAACCATTGGAAGGTATATCTCAGGAGCACACATGGCTAGTCAAGAAGGTTTCTCCACAAATAGGGATCCATTGCTTGATGGAACAAACTATTCCTTCTAGGTCACAAGGAAGCAAACATATCTAATGTCCCTTGGTTTTGATATTTTGGCCATCAGTCAGAATTGGTTATACATCCCAAAAAAATCCACCAACAAGTGCAGTTGGGAATAATCCTAGTGAAACTAATGCAAAAGATATGAATGTAATATTGTGCTATATATCAAAATCTGAGTTTTTCAAGGTGATGCATTGTAAATCAAAAAAATAAATTTGGGAGAAACTTCAAAATATCTATGAAGGTGATGACAAGGCTAAGATAGTGTTACCCCCCATGTCTAGGGGTAACAAGAGGATATCATGTCTCATGACCCACAATGGAGAACATGGTCCTGACCATGATGATGATCAACATGTCCATAGATGGTAGCCCAACATCCCCCCTCATTCACCTTTACAGCTACAGGTTAACCAAGACTCATCACATTCAAGAAATCCATAGTATGGGAGATGGAAAGCCATCATCACCATGAGGTACATTAGTCTTTGTTTCGTGCAAAGTATTGTTCTTAATTTGTCAGAAATGTGGATGAGGATCTTTGGTTGAAGTTGGATAATGGATCACTTGTTTGGGAAATTGTTTCAGTTGCTTTGTTTCACCTTAGTAGTCAAGTTCTATTCCCTATTCTAGTGTTGTCACCACCCAGGGAAAAGGGGTACTACTGGAGGTCCCTCCCAAGGGTAACGTCCATCCTACTACTTGAGCTCTACTCTTTCAGTTCCCATCCTAGTACCAAATAGAAATGATAAATCTTGAAACCTTATACAGGGAACTCAAGAGCGAGTGCACCCTCCATAAAGGTGGTCATAGAAATGTATTTAATGAAACCATAAGCCATGGAGTAAGACCTAAAACCATACCACTGTCAAACTTAATCTTGAAGGGTTTTTACTTTCCCTTGTCACTCTCAGGACCTATCCCTATACCTGGGTTATTTTATTCTTATCTATGTGGTACACATAATAGGGTTGGATGAAGGCCCTCCCATACATAAACTTCTCAACTCACATGGGGTCCTAAGTTGGTTTGATTCTTGAAGGGGATACATAGGTGAATTATCTTCCATGGCTTATGTCTTACGTTACAGATTACTTTGCATGCTTTAAGGACTAATTCTTCTTATAAACCTTAGCCAACCTTGTTTTATACTTTGATTTGTTTTGAATGGCCCTAACATGGTTCTTTTAGGGACTCCATGGGATCATTCCCAAGACCTTATGCCTTTATTATAGGACCTTGCCACATGTGATGAAGAGTAGTGAGTCGTCCAATGACTCACCACCCTCAAATATTGGCTCTCACATCCTTAGAACGTTGAATGATGGACAGATGGGCTTGGTATCAACATATTCAGTCATGATGGCACATGTATGGGTTGGAAGCCCCACAAGCTGGGTAGAGTACCTCAGGGTATATTTATCCACAAGATGGAGGATGTTGTAGAAACAATGAATTAGACACTATTCAAAGATGAGATGCAGCCCTTCTCTCCTTGGATGCAACACATTGAGGCCCTTGACACCAACCCCTTGAACTTGATGTCACCCTTTAGGGTTGGATGTTGTTAGGGTTTGATGGATGGATGTGTAGCTGAGATGATTTGGAATGACCTTGGGTGAGGAGACACCTCACTTGACATTTTCTTCATCTTGGAGGATGCCACATGGCCATTGGAGGAATGACGTCACCCTGCTAGGCCCTGACATCTCACATGTGTGGCCATTTTGATATATTTTTTCATTTATTACACACTGTAAAGGTTAAATTAGGGGTTGGTCCCACTTTAATTATGAACTTGTTATGTAATGTGAACAAAGTGAGATGATAAGCCTCATATAAGAAGGCTAGCCTCACTTTAATTTTTATCATCATCACTTCTCACCTTTGTGAGACTACACATCTGAAATTTTCTCCCTATATGGGTCACTAACTCTTCTCTCTCATGTACTTGGCTTGAAAAGGTCTCTTGTGGATGAATTTGTTAATTTTGGATAGATATTTCTACAATTAGGGTTACATTTTCTTGGTTTCTTAGATGAAGTGAATTTATGCAATTGATGTTCATGATATTAATGTTTATGGTGAAATTGGTCATTTTATTGCAATAAGTCTTGTTCGGTGAAACCCTAAGAGAGGAACATAAGTGCTTCTTCCTCTCACAAGGTGATATTTTTCTAAAAATTGGTTAATGGTTCTTGTTAGGGTTAGAACCCTCAATCCCTAAAGTGATAGAACTTTAGGATTTTTCCCTAGACTTTTGATCTTTTATCTAGTTGAAGTTACAAGAAAGGAGGAACAACTTCTAGGGCCCAAATATGCTTGCACCATATAATTTATTATCCTCAAGATCTAAGACATAATTCCCAAATTTTCTTGGACCTTAAGGTTTAGATCCTACCTCTTGGCTCCAAATAGATCAACCTTCAATATTAGATGCATTTGAAAGACTCCATAACCCTTACAAGGAACTAATCTTAAAGAATTCTCATAGTGAATTGATTGATGC
Source organism: Picea glauca (assembly GCA_000966675.3). Lineage (NCBI taxonomy): Eukaryota > Viridiplantae > Streptophyta > Pinopsida > Pinales > Pinaceae > Picea > Picea glauca. Next base: position 202,618 of record JZKD02S0866077.1, read on the forward strand.
ACTCACTTTCTCAACACTCTCAAGCATTCTACTGACTATACTAACACTAACATGGGAAAAATCACTAAACAATTTGTTACTATTGTAAATGGTTTGCTACAACCATCTAAATTACACTAATTTTTTGCATACACTCATCTAAAGGTGGCTTAACTTACTCAGAAATAACACTTAACAACTACATAATATTCTATTGGATGTATGCTAATTTTTCATGCTCAATTATTGTATTTATGAGAACTTACTCTTTTTGTTGTTACAAATTACTTATTTCTGTTATAATACTGGTTTACTTATGCAATTTGCAACAAAAATAGCAATCTAACTTGTATAGTGTGTGGATGAGGTGTTTATTACATACTTTGACTTGGAAATCATTACATATATGTTCTAAAGTGTTCTTTTTTTGAGTAGGTACCAAAACATCTCCATACCTCTTCTATTTCCTTAACCTAGACCAATCATCTAGTGACCAAGAAAAGGGGAGGTAGGCTTGGCTACTAAACTTGTTATTTGATTCCTTGAAGTCACTATGGAATCCCCCTTTGTGATGGATCTCTTCCATCACTAAAAATAGGGAAGCCCCTACTTAGGTGACAGTGTATGTTATTTCATAGTTACACAATATTTGGGGTCGTGTGTTGGTATTTTCATAATTACAAATCCTGTGATAACATTTTGGTGCTATTTTCGGGGAGGATTGACTCATTATCCTCAATGACACATCTTTGGTAAAATTTCTCACGGATCCCTTATCTTACAAGTTTACATGGTGAATCCACTGAGGGTAGTTCCCTCACCATCCTTTTATGATTCTAAAAATATCATATGACAACTCCACTAACCTATTTCGAGGTGTCATCCTACTCCCAATTTTTTTATATTGTATACTCTCAAGTAATGGAATCATGGCACCATGGGATTTTCATAAAATTCATCCTTCTATTGATTATAAAAATTTTCTTGGATATCAAAAAAATATTGATATAATATGGTTAGAATACCATCCAAAGTTCAAGGGCTCGACTATTGATCATGTTGTAAATTTCATGAAGTATATATAGGAATTTGTAGAAGGACACGAAGACGTGCAAATAAAATTGTTTATATACTCCTTGCCATATTATTTACAAAACTGGGTTACAAACCAAGACGATATATCTTCTTGCGCAAATCTTATTAACATATTCCTTAAGTTGTGGACTCCATGGTCTCACACATATGTAGACATTCTATGTGATCTTAGAGTGGCCTTTATATTGTGGGGCTCTTCTCAAACCATAGTATAGAAAAACTGAGGGAAGCTCATTATGCCCAAGAAAAGGACTTGGTAAATAAATCTCATCCACGTGAAGATGAGGCATTGATAGTTGCTTCATTTTTTTAGGAAGAAACCTCCAAATAAGATGAAGAGATCCATGAATAATAAAAACAATGTGGATATTTCTCCCAAAGGTTGAAGGAAATCATTAGAGAAGATAAAAAAATTTGCAAGGAATTGGTTGATCAATTCCAACATGTACATATATTGATTAACCTTTGTGCACAAATATGCGAAGAACATGACCTCATAGTGGATAGGTATGATTAATGCCTCAAATTTTCAGTAGAGAAAGGTCTTGTTAAGGCATATTTTTGAATGAAAACAATATGTGCTAGCATACGAGAGAAGTATGACCAACCTTGGGTCTTATCCAAGATATTGGAGTTGAATGTGGATGGAGAAAATTACAAGGATTCATAAGTTTCAAACCTTGATAAAAGAAAGAACCCAAGGAAGAAGCTTATGAAAAGGGTTACCAACCCCCTGAAGAGGAGTAATAATTCCTCACGATTATATGGAAAACAACGAATACTAGATTGAAGAACGAGATCCTGAAGAGGTGAATCATGAGGAAGATTACCAAGAAGAACATGACTTTCCATGTGAATATCTTGAAGAAGAACACTTTCATGGAACACACCTTATTGAAGACCTAATCTATTAAGAGGCTCCTAATGAAGACAAAGTGCCAATATTTTCTCCTCCATTTGATGAAGTAATCCAAGCTTCCATTCCTTTTGCACATGAAGAAGAGAACGTGGTAAGATTTACTCATTTCCAAGTTTTTGATGTTTATTTATTCCATGATTCAGAAAGTGAATAATTGTTGGAGGAACCCTTGGATACATTGAACCCTTCATGTTATAATCAAGGTGATGATGTGATTGAAAATATTGATAAGTTTATACATGTTGGGAGATGAAAATGGGATATGATTTTTTCTAGCCTTAACAAAGATCCCATCTATGACATTAAAGGTCATTTTCAATTGTTTCCCTTAGAACAACCACATGTGATTTCTATTGATTTATGTGTTTGGAAACATCAATATGAAATCATTACAGATTTGTTTCAATCACCCAGGGATGACTTATTGTGACATTCTCATTATGATTCCTAGTCATATCCTAGATATTTTGATACATACTCCTTTGAGAACTTGGATTTATTCTATGAATAAGATGTTCAACCACCACTATGAGCTAACGTTGATGAAGATGAGGCCATGGTTTTCCTAGAGTGGGATTTTTGTGATGAGAGTTTCTAGTCTTCTCCTTCTTCACCTGCTATAGATAGGGTTGGGATTTTTTTCTCATGTCAGTCATTTTCTTGTGAGGCAAAGTTGTTTTCAACCTTTTTTTTTTGCAAGTGTTTTTAGTTTCACACAAAATACAAAAAACCCTTGGGTTGGAAATTTTTGTTTTTCTCTAGGCTTGGTTTGATCCCTTACCATGCTCTCTCTTCTTCCGTGGAAAACCTTAGAGTTTTACTTAGTTTTTTTCTCATCCATTCTTGATCTTGAAGTGTCATTTGGGTAGCTAAGGATGGGGATATGCCTTTCCATAATTCTTTTGGCCTTGTCCTAGGATGGATAGGGAAGGGTTGTAGTAATACCTCTCTGCATGACTTTGTCCCTACATCCCACCTCCATGAGGTCAATTTTATGACTA
>JZKD02S0866077.1:221169-235714 GCA_000966675.3 Picea glauca
ATAAATTTGTTTTTAAAATTTTATTTTATTTTATTTTTTATTTTTTATTTTTATTTTTTTAATTTCAATTCTTTTTGTTTTCTTATTTTTTTAGTTTTTAATTGATCCTAAAAAATTGAATTATATGTTTTTGGTAAATATTTTAAAATAGTGTTATTTAACTACAATTATTTTCTATGTATTGAAGTAAAGGTAAAACAATGTGTTAAAAATAATATTTTCCACTATATTTAAAAAGTATGGAATCATAACTTAATTAGGGACACATAATTATATGAAAAATATTAATTTAAAAAAAATAAATGGTGTAGAACATTTTTAACAATGGATGGAGCATGAAAATATGATTTAAAACACCATTGAATGCAAAAAAAATAGAAAAGTTTGAAAATACATGAAAAAACACAGTTGAGAAAAAAAAATTGAACAATTTGAAAATAAATGAAAATACAAGCATTTAAAAACAAAACAAAAAAACTTATGTATTAGAAAATTTAAAATATCAGAAAACCACCTAAAAAGAGAGGGGGGTGCTACTGGTAGCACCATTTTAAAAAACGGGGTAAAAACTTGACCCCCCAAAAAACGAGAACTCTATAGAGTTCTCGTTAAGTTGGTAACTATGTTTTTGTTGAATTCCTCTCTCTGCCTCAAATATGCCAATCTGTATTCACCAGAAGTAATTTCCAATTCACTCTTCTCTGTGTTTTAATGAGGATCTCATGATAACATGCAACTCACATAGGATCTGATGATGACATGCAACTTGTTTACTTTACCGACATGCAACAAACATGCATTTATTAACTTCTATTTACAACTAATTTACCTTGACATGCAACCTATTAACTTCATGTCCAATGGTTGACATCAATGACAACCAATCTTTCAACAATTCAATGACAACCAATATTTTAACAACCAATATTTCAACAATTAATCTCTCAACAAAAGCAACCCATAGTATGGGAGATGGTAATCCATCGTCACCATGAGGTATGTTAGTCCTTGTTTCATGCAAAGTGTTGTTATTAATTTGTTGGACATGTGGATGGGGATATTGGTAGAAGTTTTATAATGGGCCATTGGTTTGGGAAATTGTGTCAATTTTTTTGTTTCACCTTGGTGGTCAACTTCTATTCCCTAGTCATGTGTTGTTACTATCTAGGGAAAAGGGGTACTACTAGTCTCATGAGAAGAGGGGATAAAGACCCAGAGGTCATTTCACAGTTGTTTCTAAAATAATAAGAAAACGATGGAAAATAAAGAAAAGAACAATAATAAATAAGGAATAATAATATCCAATACAAACTTGAGCTCTACTCATTTAGTGCTCGCCTGGGTCCCAAATAACAATGTTAAAGCTTGGAACCTTATAAATGGAAATTGCAAATATGATAAAGTGGACTAGAAATATGGTTGATAAAGGGGTTTGGGAAAAATAGCACGTAAATATGGGGTAACTCAAAAGCAAGTGAACCCTCCAAAAAGGCACTCATAGAAATTGATTTAGTGATACCATAAGCCATGAAGTAAGCCCTAAAAGTGTACCACTATCACACTTACTCTTGAAGGGTTTTAAATTCCCTTTTTCATTCTTGGGACCTATCCCTCTACTAGGGATATTTTCTTCCTATTTAGGTGGCACACCTAATACAGTTGGATGAAGGCCCTCCCATACTTAAAATTGTCAACTTGCATGGGGTCCTGAGTTGGTGTGATGCTTGAAAGTGATACTGAGGTGAATTATATTACATGGCTTATGTCTTTAGTTATATCTTACTTTGCATGCTTTAAGGACTAATGTTTCTTATGAACCTTGGCTAACCTTGTTTTATACTTTGGTTTTTTTTGCATGACCCTGACAGGGTTCTTTCAAGGACATACTAGGCTTGTACCCAGGAACTTGTGCCTTTATTGTAGGACCTTGGCACGTGTGATGGAAAGAATTGGGTCGTCTAGTGACTCACGACCCTTGTATATTGGATCTCACATCCTTAGAACCCTTAACGATGGATAGATGGGATTGGTATCAATATATTTAGTCATGATGGTACATGTATGGTCTCAATTCCCCACAAGCTGGGAAGACTACACTAGGTTCTACTTATCCATAGGATGGAGGATGTTGCAACAATAGTGATTTATACATTATTCAAAGATGAGATGCAACTCATCTCTCCTTCGATGAAACACATTAAGGCCCTTGAAATCAACCCCTTGACCTTGATGTCACCCTTTAGGGTTGGACGTTTCTAGGGTTTGATGGATGGATGGGTACCTAAGATGATTTGGAATGACCTTGGGTGAGGAGATACCTCACTTGACATTTTCTTCACCCTGGAGGATGCCACATGTCCTTTGGAGGCCATACCTTAGCCCTTGGAGGCTTGAACTCACCCTACTAGGCCTTGATGTCTCACACGTGTAGGAATTTTGATCTATTTCTGCATTTATTACACATTGTAAAGGTTAAATGAGGGGTTGGCCCCACTTGAATTATGAACTATTTATGTTATGTATACCAAGTAAGACGCTAGGCCTCATATAAGAAATCTAGCCTCACTTTCATTTTATCATCATCACTTCTCACCTTTGTGAGACTACACTTCTGAAATTTTCTCCCTATATGGGTCACTAGCTCTTCTCTCTCATGAACTTGGCTTGGAAAGGTCTCTTGTGGATGGATTTGCTAATTTTCAATGGATATTTCTGCAATTAGGGTTACATTTTATTGGTTTCTTGGATTAAGTAACTGAATTTATGCAATTTATGTTCATGCTATTAATGTTTATGGTGAAATTGGTTATTTTATTGCAAGAAGTCTTGTTTGGTGAAACTCTAAGAGAGGAACATAAGTTCTTGTTCCTCTCACAAGGTGATATTTATCTAAAAATTGGTTAATTGTCCTTGTTAGGGTTAGAACCCTAAAACCCTAAAGTGATGGAACTTTAGGATTTTATACTTAGACATTTGATCTTCGATCTATTTGAAGTTACAAGAAGGGAAGAACAAATTCTAAAGCCCAAATGTGCTTGCACTCTATAAATTCTTCTCATTGTTGAGTTTTGGTACCTTGGAAATTGGCCCCCTAATGTTATTAAGTGCCTAACACTAAAGGGGGAAAATCACCCATCACTCACTTTAATTTAGGTTATAAAGTCAAAGTTACTTTATGAGCTCATTAATCATAATGTGACTTTATTTCATAAAGTGACTTAGGGAAGTTAAGTTAAGGGGGATATCTAATCTCCACCCTTGATCTTGGATGGCTAAGATCTAATCCTAGCCATTGATTCCTAGGTTATCCTAATGAGGAGGCTAAAGAGAAAATTGAAGGATGAGGATGAATTCATTGTTCACTTGCATGAGAGGTGAAGAGAAGAAGGAGGAGGGTGTTTTTTTGTAGAATAATGAGAAAGGGGGCACACTTGAGAAGAGGGCACACTAGTTTTTGAGAAAATGGCGCACTTACAACAAAGAAAGTGTGTACTTGTGAGCTCTAAAAGGGCACACTTGCAGTAGAGAAAGGGCACACTTGTGAGTTGAGAAAGAGTTCACTTGAAGCAAAGAATGGTCATAATTGTGAGCTAAGAAAGGATGCACTTACAACATAGGAAGGGCGCACTTAAAACTATGAGAATGGAATTGCTTCCTAGGAAATTTGTGGCACAAATTAAAAGGAATAAAAGGGTAGTTAATCAGAGATAAGTTGGTTGAATTCCTTGCTGTAATATTTTTCCCATAAACTCCTAATAAATTTCCTCTTCACTTGTTTTCCACATGGGGGTTTTTCCAGGGTCATGTTGACCAAAAATTTCTAAGTATAAATGTGTGGTTTGCTTATTTATTTATCATCATTTTAAGTGGAAAATATAGGTGAATTTACTATTTAATACATGTTTAAAGAGATAATTGTGGACAGAAAAAGATTCCAAAATTAACCCTTAAACAATAGAATTAAATGAGCACCAAATCAGTCTTGAAGGAAGAAAGAAACATGCATGTTTGTGACCTTTAAACAGTCCTAAAATTTCAGACCTATAGCGACGTTTAAGAGCCTAAAAATATATTTATGGTATCAGAGCATAAGGGAACAAGAGAGGGATGATAATTTGAAAACAATAGGCAGATTTTTATCTCACCTTGGAAGCTTCATTTTCACACCTGAGATTGGTATCTAGAAACAAATTTCTTTGGTCATTTTTTTATTAGTTGGTAGCCATGTCAGTTGGAGGGTTGAGGGTGGAGGATAGGCTATATGGGGATAGAAATTGGTCTCTATGGAAGTCTAGGATAGTTTTGATATTGGAGGAGGGTGAGATATGGGACATTGTGTAGAGTCCTTTGGTCCCTCCCACAGATGCATTTCTATTAGAAGAGTTCAGGAAGAGGAAGATCAAGGCCAAGAGGACTATCCTAGATGCAGTGAAAGACCACATTGTTCCTCATATTTATAATAAGGACTTTTCATTTCATATGTGGTATCCCTTGTGTAGCCTTTACCAAATCCCTAACCAAAACTAGAAGATGGTGCTCCAAGAGAAATTGAGGGGAACTAAGATGACTAAGACTGATTCAGTTGCCTCATTCCTCACAAGGTTTTCTCATATTTGTGATGAGTTGGTAGTTGTGGGGGAGATAGTGGATACATCATATTTGGTGAGGACAACCTTAAATGGCTTCTACAAACCTTGGGAGAGAATTGTACAAGGAATTGTAGCTAGAGAGCATATGCCTAGATAGGAGAGGCTATGGGATGACTTTGTAGAGGAGGAGCTCAAGATTGGATCAGGATCTACTAGTCATTAGAGTGGTGGGGATGATGGTGAGGATATTTCTCTTTCTTCAAATGGAAAGAAGAATACCAAGAAGGGTCCCAAGGGTGGGGCCAAGAAGCAACAAACAAGAGATAAGCAGCAAAGGGATATGAGCAAAGTTAAATGTTTTTCTTGTAACACGATGGGAAATTATGATAGAAAATGTTCTAACATGAAAAAGAAGAAGCAGGGTGGTACAACAACATCAGTTGAGGAGCATGAGTTCACCTCTCAATTTAAGAGGGAGATGTCCTTTCTTGTTAGTTTATCTAGAATTGAGACGTCATCTAGTGTATGGTACATAGATAGTGGAGCATCTAGTCATATGTCTGGTGTTACAGAGCACTTTACTGATCTAACAGAGTCTATGATCAATTTGAAGACATTCCTTGGGAATAAAACCATAGTTAGGGTAGTTGGGAGTGGCACATTTTCCTTTCAGAGGGAGTTGGGGCCACCCATGGTGTTCAGGAACGTCTTGTATGTCCCTGGGATGAAGAAGAACCCGATATCAGTTTCCACCATTTAGGATAGGGGATTTGAGGTGTAATATTGAGGTGATGAGGTCCTCATTTACCCTAAGGGTTCTAGTATCATATCATCTAAAATGATTTGGACTCATGATGGGAAATTGTATAGACTCCATTTTCATTCATTACATGCTTTGGCTAGTAGCAACAACAACAATTAGTTGTATGATATTTGGCATAGGAGGATGGCCCACTTGCATCATGGATATATGATTTTTTTTAGGGATATCGTGATAATATTGAAACAATTCAACATTGAGCATCAAGAGGTATGCAGGGGATGTTCTCTTGGGAAGTACACCAAGACTGTCTTTTCAAGTAGTGACATTAGATCAGCTGGGATACTTGATTTGGTACACTTTGATGTGTGTGGGTTGGCCATGTCATCAATTTCCTTGGGTGGATGTGAGTACTATGTGACATCTATTGATGACCACTCCAAGAGAACATGGATCTATTTCCTGAAGACCAAGAGTGAGGTATCCAAGAGGTTCCAAGATTTTAAGGCTCTTACGAAGAACCAAATGGGGAGAAATATGAAAGTCTTGAGGTCGAACAATGGGGGTGAGTATACCTCCACAAAGTTCACATAATTCTCCACCTAAGAGGGTATTAGGATACATTTGACCATTCCCTACAACCCCCGACAGAATGGGGTTGCTGAGAGGAAGAACAGGGCTATTGTTGGTGCAACAAGATCTATGTTGCATGATCAAGGCTTAACATTTTTCTTACGGGTTGAGGCTTGCAGTATTGTAGTGTATCTGTAGAAAATGATTCCACATAGATCTCTGGGGAGCAATACTCCTAAGGATTCCTTCACTAGGAGGAAGCCATATGTTGTACACCTTCACATCTTTGGGTGTCTGACTTTCTCTCATGTCCCTTCTGAGAAGAGGACAAATTTGGATCCCACAACATARAAGGGGATGCTAATTGGATACAACAAGGTCTCAAAGGCCTATCTGATATACACACCAACATTGAGGAGACKTGTTGTGATAAGAGATGTTAGATTTGAGGAGGATAGATCCTTTYAGATAACTTGTGAGTTGATAGATAGAGTTGAGGAGGTTCCATAGATGCAGGATGATACATCACAAGGGACACAACCTCATGTGTCTATTACACTGAGTTCGGGGATGATTGGTCCACCCARTACAACTACATGATCACATGTGTCTAGTACATATACCATGGGTGCACGTGCTTAAGGATCTTAGACATCTATGGTGAGATCTATGGATGAGACTGAGGGACTTGAGGGTACTGCTYCATGGGAGGTTACTTCAGGGGAGAGGAAACCGATATGGTTTCAGGAGACCTTGAAGGAATCCAAGAAGCTAGTTGGTGAGCCCCAGAGATTGATAAGAGAGAGAAGAGCACCAGAGACGTTTGTTTCATACTTGGCCATGGTGACTATCATCATAGATTTCGAGCCCACTACTTTTGAGCCTACAACAGACCAACAGGTCTAGAGAGAAGCTATGCAAGAGGAGTATGATTCCATTATGCATAATGATGTGTGGGAGGTGGTTCCTAGACCAGAGGGGAAGTCAATTGTGACTTCCAAGTGGTTGTACAATATTAAGTATCCTATAGATGGCAGCATTGAGAAACACAAGGCTCGATTTCTAGTGAGAGGATTCTCTCTAGTTGAGGGGATTGACTATAATGAGACATTTGCACTAGTTGTGAGATATACTTCCATGAGGAGTATTATGGCCATTGTTGGAGAGATGGGTTGGAAGATCCATCATATGGATGTGAATACAACATTTATAAATGGTCTTATAGAGGAGGAGTTATACATTGAGAAGCCACATGGGTTAGAAGTGTTTGGGAGAGAGTCCCATGTATGCCTCTTGAAAAAGAAAATGTATGGTATCAATAAATCTCTGGGAGCTTAGTATTCCAGGATTGATTCTTACTTGTAGAAGATGGGATTTGAGAAGAGTGAGGTGGATCTGAATCTCTATTACATTGTTTGTGGAGAGGATACTCTCATTCTCATCCTATATGTTGATGACTTGTTTATCACTGGAGGGGAGGATCTCATAGTTGATTGCAAGAGGGGTCTTTCTTCAGAGTTTGAGATGAAATACATAGGACTGATGAGTTATTTCTTGGGAATGGAGGTTTGGAAGGAGAATGGGAACATATTTTTGGGACAAGGGAAGTATGTAGAAAATATTCTAAGCTTATTTTATATGGAGGATTTTAGACCCATGTCAACATTGATGGGTGTTGTATATGCACTAAAACAAAGTAAAAACCCTCAATTAAATTGTCAACCCAAGGTAAGTAAACTTAGAGTTGTAGCAAAATATATGCCAAAGGTAGAAGGTTGGTAGGAGTATAATCTAACTAATGAAGGTAGCTATCTAAGGCTAATCTACTCAAGAAAAACTATCTAATGAACAAACCCTACTAAGAAAATTGAAACTAGGTAACCTAAGTAATTTTGGGCCAAGGGTCGATGGATAGTTCCTAAGAAAGAAAATGAAAACTCTATGTAAAGAAAAATAGTTTAACAATAAGAAAAAGAAAACTACTAAGCATAATAAACAAATGAAAAAAGAAAANTCATTGAACAACTATCTAGCCTAAAAGGCAAGTGGACTAAATGCTTAATGCAAAACTATTTCTAATGCGTGAAAGGAAATCTAAGAGGCAACTGGACTAAATTCTCAATGCAATGCATGAAAGGAAATCTATTCTATTGAAAGAAAGAAAGATTAACAACTAATTCTTAATCTATGATAAGCAAACTATTATCTATCAAAGCAAAGTATATGTATCCTACAACAACAATAAAACTATTTCCTAACCTATGAAAGAAAGAAACTATATCTATGAAAACAGGAAAACTATCTTTTAACCTATGACAATTCAAATATAATGTTGGTGGTTGTGTGAATGTCTTTGGTGTTGGATAATATCTCGATGGCACTTGACAACAAAGGACAATTCCAATGGTATAAGCTCAACACTAATCGCAATGGAAAAATGAAAGGTGTGGAGTAAACAATCCAATGAAAACTTAGCCATGACAAAAATAATGTTAAATACCCTGCATATTCATGTACAAACCATCAACATAATGAGATCATCATTATAATTCTATACTATGTAAACATTGCATTTTAATTCTAGGAAAGGAGATTGTGTAAAATGAAACTACACTATGTCTATTCTAATCATTCAAACTACAATAAAGAAATGACTAAAAATTGATATTAAAAAGTAATCTAACAATTATATTAACCAACAACTAATTAAACAAGTTCTATATAAAAATAAGATGAGCAAACTATGATTAAAAACTGGAATTAAATCTATCCATCCATCAATCCTTGTCAAAAGAAAACCCAAATTAAAAACTTTGTTCTATCTAATTAAAAATCTGTTTTAAAATTAACTGTAAAATCATAAAAGAAAGCATAATCTAACTGCATATGGGGTTAGTATTAAGAGAGAGAGACTTGAAAGTCTTTTCCTAGTCTATAAAATCAATGGATGCTAATATGTATCAACATCTAACTTGCAAAACAATTAAAACATTTAAGCTACAACAAACTAGTTAGCATAATAAAAACATACATGTACAAGAAAATAAAAGTGTAATTAAATTAAGAGTTGCATAGACAACACACTAATAGTCACCAGACTGCTAGTGTCCCCTCCAAAAATTCGTGTCTACTTCCTATGAGCACACCACGAGCTTGACAAGGCGAATTCACCATCAAAACTTGAAAACACAACCCTGGCATAATTCTGGCAATGTAAAATATCAAAAACAGAGGAAAACGAGTTTGTCTCCAATACAATGGTTCTTCTACTTGCTTAATGATCCTATGACCATCCTAGAAGTATTTATAAGCTTACATACCAAGTGGTCGACCACAGGAGGGTCGAACCACTTCTAATTTCGTCAAAATACAATAAATGATGCCCTAACTGACAAGACAGAGCAAGCCAATAATCGCCCTCTTTGGACAAATGAARCTGAGTTGTTTGGAGCTCAGTAGMTGGAGGGGGAAAGGATAAACAAAACCCACGTGCTCGATTTTCCTGTCACTGGCCGCCAATACCTTAACCACCAAGTCACCTTGCGTTTTTGTGCAATACGCAGTGWTGGACAGAGTGTCGGATCGAGTGCCAGAACAAGTGCCAGATCAAGTGTCCGAACTAGAAAYGTAGTGCRTTTTTTCCCTGTAACACCAAAAAAYGTGAATTAGATCTTAGAAATCATAAAACATGATGAATTATACTTGATTCAATCATTAAACATGAATTACACATACCTTATGGCGATCATACCATTTTATCATGAAATTCTTCAAAAAGATCCTTTAAAAGATGAAAAACGCATATSTACATGTTGCAAAAGTGTATAATATTCGTCATAAAAATGATCATATATTAGGCCTAACAAACATCTATGGTCACCAACTAGAGGAAGCTTAGTGCTTCTGAGTTCGATTTGGTGAATGCCATGAGATATCATCATTTGGTTGGTTCATTGATGTATCTGGTCGACATTAGACCAGATATTTATTTTTATGTGAACACCCTTAGTCAGTATATGGTGGAGCTTAGCAGAGTGCATTTAATAGTAGAAAAACATGTGTTGAGGTACATAGCAGGGTCAATGAAGTATGCTTTGGACTAGTCGGAGGTGATGGGGTCAAGTTGTTTGCCTATACAGATTCAGATTGGGTACGATGTGTAGTTGACTAGAAGATCACTTCAAGGTGTTTCTTTGGGTTGGGATCAACTATTGTTTTCTAGTTCATCCAGAAACAAAGGTTAGTGGAACTAAGTTGTACTGACGTAGAGTACATGGAAGCTAGTCAGGCTAGTTGTGAGGCTATTTGGATTTGCAAGTTATTGGTTGGCCTATTTGGTCATGAGTTGAGGCCTACCGTGATTCACTGTGATAATCATAGTTGTATGAAACTCTCTAAGAATCTATTATTTCACAACAAGTCAAATCACATAGAGATAAAATACCACTTCATCCATGATTGGGATAAGAGAGGAGAAGTTCATCTTGAATACATATCTATTGATGAGAAGATTGTATACATTCTCATGAATTATTTTCCAAGGGGAAAGAATCTCTACTTCAAAGACAAGATGTGAGTAGTGAAGAACACTTTACTCAGTAAGAAGGAGTGTTGAGTTTTGATACCTTGGAAAGTGGTCCCATAGTTTTATTGAGTTCCTAACACTAAAGGGGGGGAAGTACCCCTCACTCACATTACTTTATGTTATAAAGTCAAAGTGACTTTATGAGATCATTAATCATAAAGTGACCTAGGGAAATTAAGTTTAAGGGGAGATCTAATCTCCACCCTTGATCTTGGATGGCTAATATCTAATCTTGGCCATGAGGAGGTGAAAGAGAAAAGTGAAGGAGGAGGAGGAATTCATGTTTCACTTTCATTATAGGTGAAGAGAAAAGGATGAAGGAGGGCAATTTTGTGGAGAAAAATGAGAATGGGGGCACACTTGATAAGAGGGCACACGTTTTCTTGATAAAAGGGTGCACTTGCAATGGAGAAAGGGTGCACTTGTGAGCTAAGAAAGGGTGCACTTGCAGCAGAGAAATGGCACACTTGTGACCTGAGAAAGGACCCACATGTAGTAGAAAAAGGGTGAACTTGTGAGCTAATAAAGGGCGCACTTACAATAGAGGAAGGGCACACTTATAACTACAAGAAGGGCTTTGTTTCCTAGGCAATTTGTTGGCACAAATTACAAGGAAGAAAAGGGAAGCTAACTAGAGATAAGTTGGGTGTATTCCTTGTTGTAATATTTTTCCCATAAATTTCCTCATCAATGGTTTTCACCATGGGGGTTTTTCCAAGGTCATGTTGACCAAACAAATCTGATTATAAATCTGTGGTTTTCTTATTTCATTATCAACATTTTAAGTGTAAAATATTTGAGGTGAATTTACTTTCTAAATACATGTTTAAAGAGCTAATTGTGGACAAAAAAAAATTCTAAAATTAACCCTTAAACAACATTTAATGAGCATCAAATCAGTCTTGAAGGCAACAAGAAACATGCCTATTTATGACCTTTAAATAGTCCTAAAATTCCAGACCTGTAGCAACCTTTAAGATCCTAAAACATTCTTAACTCCTCAATATATAATACCTAAGGCCCAAATGTTCTTGGACCTTAAGGTTTATATCCTACGTCTTGCCTCCAAATAGATCAACCTTCAAGCTTAGTTTCATTTAAAAGAGGCCATAACTCTTACAAGCCACTAGTCCTAAAGCATTCTCATGGTGAATAGATTGATGCACTCACTCTCTTAATACTCTCAGGCATTCTACTAACCATACTAACACTGACATTAGAAAACTCACTAAATAATTTTATGTTGTTATAAAAGTTTTTCTACAACCATCTAAATTACACTAATTTGTTGCATACACTCATCTAAAGGTGGCTTAAATTACTCAGGAATAGCACTTAGCAATTTGGTAATATTATATTGGATGTATGTTAAATTTTCATCATCAATTGTTGTATTTCTTAGAATTTATTGTTGTTGTTGTTACAAATTACTTCTTTTTATTATAAAACTGGTTTGTTGTTGCAATTTTCAACAACAATGGAAATCTAACTTGTCTAGTGTGTGGAAGAGATTTGTATTGCATAATTTTCCTTGGAAATCGTTATATATATACGGTAAAGTGTTCTTGTTTCAAGAAGGTACCAAAACATCTTCATACCTGTTCTATTTCCTTAACCTATATCAATCATCTGGTGGCTAAGATAGGAGGCAATAGGCTTGGCTACTAAACTTTCTATTTGATCCCTTGAGGTCACCAAGGAATCATCCTTTGTGGTGGATCTCTTCCTTCACTAAAACCAAGGAATTCCTTACTTAGGTGATAGTGGTAGATTCTTCCATAGTTGCACAAGATTTGGGGTCTTGTGTTGGGATTTTCACAAGTACAAATCCCTCGGTAAAATGTTGGCACCATTGTTGGGGAGGATTGAATCATTATCCTCAATGACACATCTTTGGTGAACTTTCTCTCGAAGCCCTTTTCTTACAAGTTTAACTAGAGACTCCATTGAGGGTAGTTCCCTCAACTTCCTTCGATGATCCTAGAAAAATCATCTGGTTACTCCACTAACATATTTCGAAGTGTCATCCTACTCTCATTTTTGTGATATTGTATACTCTCAAGTGATGGAATCATGGCACCATGGTATTTTCATAATATGCATCCTTCTATTGATTATGAAAATTTTATTGGATATCATAATACAATTGATATAATAGGGTTAGAAGATTGTCCAAATTTCAATGGATTGGCTATTGATCATGTTGCAAAGTCCGTGAAGTATATATGGGACTTTGTATAAGAACATGAAGACGTGCAAACAATTTTTTTTATATAACCTTTGTCATATTATTTACAAAAATGGGTTGTAAACCAATAAGGTATATCTTCTTGCACATATATTATTAAAAAAATTCTTAAGTTGTGGGATCCATGGTCTTAAACATATGAAGACATTCTCCGTGAGCTTAGAGTGTCCTTCATATTGAAGGGGTTCTTCCTTGACCCTAGTATAGAATACTTCAAGGAATCTCATTATTCCCAAGGACTTGGTCAAGAATGCTCATCCACATGAAGATGAGGCATTGATAGTTTCTTCGCTTGTTGAGGAAGAAACCTTCAAAGAAAATGAAGAGATTTGTGAAGAACAAAAAACATGTGAATATTTCTCCCAAAGGTTGAAGGAAAGCATTAAAGAAGATAAAAGTTTTTGCAAGGAATTGGTTGACGAATGCCAATATGTACATCTATTGATTGACCTTTGTGCACAAAGACAAGAAGAGAATGAACTCATAGTGGAGAGGTATGAGAAATGCCTCAAATGTTTAGTAGAGGAAGAGTTTGCTAAGGCATATTTCTAATAAAAAACACTATGTGCTAGCATATGAGAGAAGTATTACCAAAATTAGGTCTTAGGAAAAATATTGGAGATGAATGTGAATGGAGAAGAATGGGATGAGTCAAAATATCCAAACCTTGATGAAGTTCCCCTTCCAAACAAACAAGCGAACGATGAAGAATTTATTAGTGAACAAACTTCATATATTGAGCATGTCTTGGATGAAGAAGATTTCACATCTCAAAGGAAAGAACCCAAGGAAGAATCTTGTGAAGAGGGTTACCAACCCCTTGAATAGGAGCAAGAACTACCTCATGATTTTATGGAAAACAATGAAGACTTGATTGAAGAACGAGAGCATGAAGAGGTGAATCATGAGGAATATTACCAAGAAGAAAATTAGTTTCCTTGTGAATATCTCGCAGAAGAACACTTTGATGGAGCACACCTTGTTGAATACCTGATCCATGAAGAGGCTCCTCGTGAAGAAAAAGTGCCAATATTTTCTCCTCCATTTGATGAAGTATTCCAAGATTCCATTCCTCCTACACATGAAGAAGAGAATGTGGTAAGCTTTAATCCTTTCCATGTTTTTGATGTTTCTTTATTCCGTGATTTGGAAAGTGAAGAAGTGTTGGAGGAACCCTTGGATACATTGAACCCTTCATGTTATAATAAAGATTATAACATGATTGAAAATATTGATGAGTTTATACATGTTGGGTGACGTAAATGGGATGTGATTCGTTCCATCCTTAACAAAGATAACATTTATGAAATTCAAGGTCATTTTCAATTGTTTCCCATAGAAAAACCACATGTGATTACTACTGATTCAAATGTTTGGCACCGTGAAGATGACATCATTACATATTTGTTCTGATCACCTAGGGATGACTTATTGTGACATTATCATTATGGTTCCTGGTCATATCCTGGAGAGTCTGATACATACTCCTTTGACTACTTGGATTTATTCTATAAATAATATGTTCAACCATTTTTATTATCTAACCTTGATGAAGATGAGGCCATGATTTTCCTAGAGAAATATTTTTGTGATGAGAATTTCCATCCTTCTCCTACTTCGCTTGTTATAGATAGGGTTGGGAGTTTTTCTCATGACAATAAGTTTCTTGTGAGGTGGAGTTGTTTTCAACCTATGGTTTGTTGCAAGACTTTTTAGTTAGATACAAAATATCCAATGAATCTTCGGTTGGGAGAATGTTTTTTTCTCTAGGCCTAGTTTGATCCCTTACC
>JZKD02S0866077.1:238002-249534 GCA_000966675.3 Picea glauca
TATATATATATATATATATATATATGCACATATTTATTTTTTTAAATAAAACATTATATTGCAAGAAAAACATAATGATACACATAAATGACATTTTAGAAGAAAACCATGTCCATATTAACTCCCATATATGATCAATATAATTCATTACATGATGCAAGTAGAAAAATCCAAAATTAGCCTTTATAGATGAGGCTTTACATCCAAAATCAACCTTTATAAATGAGGTTGCATGTGCTGAAAATGAAAAAAAAACATGAGCTAAAGGAAACTACAATTACATATCCTAATACATATCATATTTATCCTCATCCTCATCATAAAAAATAGAACAATATGCATGTTCAACAGAACTAGAGCCTCGATGGGAAGAAGAGGAAATTTGAATTCTACTTCCACTTGCATCATCAACAATATCAAGAGAAAGCTCTAAGTATGGATTTTCTGCATCCACATCCCACTCTTTATGAGTCCCACTTGTATATTCTTCACCCTTGTGAGACACAAGGCAGAGGTTTGAATGCACATATACAAGATCCTCAGCCTTCTGTGATCCCAACCTGTTGCACTTCACGGAATGAATGCAACCATAGGTGCTCCAATTCCTTTATGTTGATGAGGAGCTTGTCACTTGTGATAGAATACGAGTGTCAAGGATTTGCAAATATACACCATTTTCCCCATGACAAGTCCACCATTTAAACTAGTTCATGGTGCTTCTCTCCTCCAAAGATGATATGTCTGCAAAATCCTCTAATTCAACAACAAAACAAGCAAATTCCTCCCTCACCTTTGTTTGATGAGAAGATGGAAAAAAACTCTAGAAGGATTTTTTCACTCCTATGACCACCTCCTTGTCCTTATGTGGGGCATTCCTCTTCCCATTGCTTTGAGAAATTAAATCCTCATCATAAAATTTGGGATTTAGAGCATGTTCCAAAGTGTGTGATGGAGTGTTAAAGCCATTCCACTTAGTAACGATGATGGGCCTCACATGATCAACAAAATAAACCTCAACAAAAAATAGAGTGGGAGCCTCCTATTTAATAATTTCCATGGTTTTCTCAACCATGGTATCCATGCCATCATAAATATATCCTAGGAAAGGTTTGTCTATGTCTTCATCTCGAAGAATCTCAAATGTAGGTAATGTAAACTTGAGAAACAATTCTACCTTGCTCCACCAATCCTCATAAATCAACACCCTCTGCACCATACTTTCTCTCTCTAAATCTTCTTATCTCCACTCATCCCAAGTCACACCTGCCAACATACTCATCAATTCACTTTTGACCTCAACAAGGTGGTGCAACATGATGAAGTTTGGGGCATATCTTGTCTCAACAACTTTGAGCAACTCCAATTTGGAGTATTCTTGATACATTTCTTGAGACTGGCAGTGGTTGGTGATGAATTTAATGATCTCCCTTGCTTTCCCTGTGACCTCCTTAATCCATTCAGTTTTTTCCTCAATCTCTTCTAAAATGAGATTTAAATTATGGGAAATTCAAGGAGTCGAAAAAATATTATGATATCTACTCTGGAAAATCAAGCTTGCAACTTTGAAAATGGGTGCATTATCTGTGATAACTCACACCACATTTGCTTCCCCTACTTGTTCAATACCATAAATTAAAATATCATCAATGAATTTGCTATCTTTTACCTTGCCAGAACTATCTTCTACTCTTGAGAACATCACTCATGTTGGTGATGATGCAATAACATTGACCAAGGGCCTCCACTTTGTATAAATCCATCCATACGAGATAATGGAAACCCCTATGCTAGTCCATGAGCTATGAACTAGTTTGAGAATATCATGATTCAATTCCCTCTCTTTCTGGAGCAACACTCTTTTGAGTTTTTCATGGATTTTCCCCTTGAAACCTTGAGGAGCCTCGTTAATTTCCTTCACCATATCCTTCCAATAGGGGTACCAAACCACATTAAATGGGATGCCACATGAAAATATGGCCCTCGCCACTCTTGACTATGTTTCTTCTCTCTTTTGATTGTTGAACATATTCATCAATCTATTGTCTGTAGTTGCACCTCGTCCTTTAGGGCCTTTGGATATCTTATTTTATACCTCTAGAGCCTTCCTCTTCCTTGCTTCATGAATAATCCTTGGCTCATTTCTAACACCCAAGGAAGGAGGATTCTTTCTAGTGCCATGCACAGAAATCTTGGCTCTATTATCCTTAGTTTTTTTAGCATCATCATGCTCTTTCTGGAATTTATCCCTCACTTGTAGATCAAGAGTATGTGGAAAACCTTCAATACCCTTCCATTCATGCAAAATGTGAGCCTTGAATCTTGTGTAAGATCCCTTGAAGGTATTATCCTTCTTTCATAAATTGCACTTCCATTCCCATGAACCTGCACCAACACCCATAGCCTTGACCTTGGTAACATGCCTCCAAAAAGGATATTATTCTTGTTGCCTGCTTACTTCATCAGCTCTAGGGGTAGATGAAACAACACTTTGAGAAGCAATCAATGCTACAAAAACAAGAATAAAATGTCTTCACTAAACAAAACATGAATTTTCTAATGCTCACCAAGAGAAAAAAAAATCGGCTAATTTGCTAAGCAAACATAAAATAAATATGCTCACCAAATAGAAAAGAAATATGCTCACAAAAACCACACGCAATCTCCTTGTTGTTGTTGTTGTAGGAAGATCCTCTTATTAATGAAAGTGTGAGGAATGAGTGAAGCAAGTGGTTTCCTATAGCAAAGGAAGGAGATTTAGGGTTTCTATTTGCTTCTAGAAATTTCTTTTTTAAATTACAAAAAAAGGGAGAAAACCATTTTTATTCTCATTGAAGAATATAGAAAATGAAAAAATATATATAATTGATTGTTTGGGGGCCCCACGGCCCCATTTTGTTTTCTTATATCGTCTCAAAGACACCCGAAACATCGGTCGTACAGGTCGGTATGGCTGGTGACGTTCCCCAACCATACCATATCTGTACCGACGTTTCACTTTGTTTTCGAGGGGGGAAACATGGGGGGTATTGTTTCCTACAAATTAGGTATTAACATATTCAATCATGATGGAACATGTACGGGATGGAAGCCCCACATGATAGGAAGAGAACCCTAGGATCTATTTGTCTAGAGGATGGAGGATGTTGTAGTAATAGTAACTCATACATTATTAAGAGATGAGATGTAATTCTTCTGTCCTTGGACGTATCACATTGAGGCCCTTAATGTAACCCTCTAGGATTGGACGTTTATAGGGTTTGATGGATGGATGGGTACCTAATATTATTTGGCATGATTTTGGGTGAGGAAAAAACTCACTTGACATTTGTTTCACATTGGAGGGTTCCACGTGGACTTTGGAGGCCCTACCTTAGCCTTTGGAGGCTTGAAGTCACCCTGCTAGGTCTTGATGTCTCACACATGTGGGAATTTTGATGTATTTTTGTATTTATTACACATTATAAAGGTTCAATGAGCGTTCGACCCCACTTGAATGATGAACTTTTTGTGTTATGTGGACAAAGTGAGATGATAGGCCTCATATAAGAAGGCTAGCCTCACTTTCATTTTTATCATTTTCATTGCTCACCTTTGTGAGACTACACTTATGAAATTTTCACCTTATATGGGTCACTAGCTCTTCTCTCTCATGTGCTTGGCTTGGAAAGGTCTCTTGTGGATGGATTTGTTGATTTTGGATGGATATTTCTGCAATTAGGGTTACATTTTCTTGGTTTCTTGGATTAAGTAAGTGGATTTTTGCAATTTATGTTCATGTTATTAATGTTTATGGTGAAATTGGTTATTTTATTGCAAGAAGTATTGTTTGGTGAAAATATAAGAGTGGAACATAAGCGCTTATTCCTCTCACAGGGTGATATTTGTCTAAAAATTGGTTAATTGTCCTTGCTAGGGTTATAACCCTGAATCCCTAAAGTGATAGCAATTTAGGATTTTATCCCTATACTTTTGATTTTTGATCTAGTTGAAGTTAAAAGAAGGGAGGAAAAACTTCTAGGGCCCAAATATGCTTATAGTCTAGAATTTATTCTCCTTAATATCTAAGAACTCATGCCCAAATGTGCTTTCCCCTTAGAGTTTAGATCCTACCTCTCGGATCCAAATATATCAACCTTCAATCTTAGTTGCATTTGAAAGTTTCCATAACCTTTACAAGGCACTAGTCTTAAAGCATTCTCATGGTGAATTGATTGGCGCACTCACTCTCTCAACACTCTCGAGCATTCTAATAACTGTACTAACACTAACATTGACAAACTCACTAAATAATTTTTTGTTGTTATAAAGTTTTTCTACATCCATATAAATTACACTAATTTGTTGCATACACTCATCT
This sequence comes from Picea glauca, assembly GCA_000966675.3. Taxonomy (NCBI): domain Eukaryota; kingdom Viridiplantae; phylum Streptophyta; class Pinopsida; order Pinales; family Pinaceae; genus Picea; species Picea glauca. Next base: position 242,360 of record JZKD02S0866077.1, read on the forward strand.
AAAGGTGACTTAACTTACTCAGAAATAATACTTAGCAATTGGGTAATATTCTATTGGATGTATGCTAAGTTTTCAAGGTCAATTGTTGTATTTTTTAGCACTTACTATTATTGTTGTTAAAAAGTAATTATTTTTATTATAAGACTAGTTTACTACTGCAATTTGCAATAGAAATAGCAATCTAACTTGTCTAATGTGTGGAAGAGGTGTTTATTACATAATTTGACTTGTAAATCATTACATATATGATTTAAAGTGTTCTTGTTCTGTGCAGGTACCGAAACATCTTCGTACCTCTTATGTTTCCTTAACCTATACCAATCATCTAGTGACCAAGATAGGGGGTGGTAGGCTTGTCTACTAAACTTGTTATTTGATCCCTTGAGGTCAAGAGGTAAGTTCCACTTGTGGTAAATCTCTTCCATCACTAAAACAAGGAAAGTGCCTACCTAGGTGATAGTAGTAGGTTCTTTCATATTTACAAAATATTTGAGGTCTTGTGTTGGGATTTGCATAAGTAAAAATCCTATGGTAAGAGATAGCAAAGATCTAAACTCATAGAATATAGTTTGAGAGTCTGAAAATGAAAAATCAAGAAAATGTTGCATCATATCTCCTCCATGTGGATGAAATTGTCAACACCATTAGAGGACTTGGTGAAAAGGTTGAAGAATCAATGATTGTACAAAAAGTGTTAAGGTCACTCCCCTTAAGATTGGATGCTAATGTTTCCTCCATTGAATAAATAAAGGATCTTGATTCATTAACAATGGATGAATAGCATGGGATCCTCATGACGTGTGAAATGAGGACGGATAAAGAAAATCCATCAAAGAAAGAATCAACCTTAAAATCCTCAAAGAAGACAAAGAATAGAGGGAACAAATCAAGAAATAACTTTGAAAATGAATTATATGTATAGGAATCACATTTTGTGAGAAAAAAAAAATTGGATCTGGAAAATACAAAGTTAAGTTTCCCTTTAAATTCTTTATTTGTGGAAAAGTAGGACATTTTGCTAATAAGTGTCCATATGAAAAGGATTAAAGCAGTGATGATGAAGAATACCATAACGTAAATAAAGGGAGAAAACCTCATCACCGCAAAAAGGTTAAGCATGAAAAGAAGAATAACTCTTATAAGAAGAATAAGAATCTCTACTCAAAAGGGGTTAATGACTTGTCTAACGAAAGTAGTGAAAGTAGTTTCGATAGTGAAAGAGAAGAAAATATTTTCATGGTCATAGAAACAAAGATTGATGAAGACAAAGGGAAAGAAACAATGGATTATGTTGGCCCTTGACCAAGTTTTGGGAGATCCTTGGTCAATTTTGACCTATTTTGGGACTTCAACAGCTTGTCGAAGGAGGAGCGCAAGATGAAGAAGAGATCGCGGGATCTCTGCCCCTTTTTGGGTCCATTTTTGGATTTGGGATCATATAACGGGTATGGGATGTTGTCCCATGGGTTTACCCATGTTTAGGCCTATTTTGAAAAGTATAAATATATGTCTAGACAATGTAAGAAAAGATAAGTTACGAATGGCTAAGTGATAGATCTATGTGATTGAAGGATTGTAAGTGCTATGTGCATACTGTGTGATACTTACATAGCTACGTGCAAGTAATTGTAATAAGGCTTGGTTCTTTACCCTAGCTCAAAGAAGGAGGATCCGACAGAGTGTGTGCAGATCTCCTATCTCCTGCAGAGTAGGATTTTGATGCTATGTGCCTGTAAGAAGCTTGACAAAGATAATAAAGAAAAAGAGTTGGTGGATGTAGCCCCAAGGTGGGGGTGAACCACGTATATGTTGTGTTTCTATTCTTTGTGCAATGTGTTGATGTCTTTATTTGGTAAGTGCTTTGATATAGATAGATAGGTCTGTTTATGCTTTGTGCTAATGATGTATATGGATGTTAGATCTGACTTATATGAATGCGCTAGTGCCTAAATCTATTAAACCTAACCTATTTCTCTATGATAAGTGCTTAGATACATCCGATCTGACTGAATGATGTGATGCTTTGTTTTATCTTTGAAGTAGATAGTGGTTAAATATTGATGAATTGTCGGTGCTAAGTGCTCTGTTAAGTATTACAATCACATATATGTGTCCCATCTAAGGTTGCAGACACATGAGTCCTGCAACCACCCCTGCCTCTACCTCGGGTGAGACTTCATATGCTTCGAAGGTGTTTTCGAAAGGGCCAGTATCTAGGGTTTTGTTGGTGCATTGTTGTAGCGTTGAACCTTGGGTCTTCCCTTGTGCCAACAAATGGTTTCGTTGCCAGGACCTGAAACTGTGATTGTTGGGAACTGATGAAGAAGAAGTTTTGTGAAAATATCCGACATGAAACTGTGATTGTTGGGAACTAAGGAAGAAGAAGCTTTGTGCAAAGATCTGAACTGAAACTGTGATTGTTGGGAACTGAGGAAGAAGAAGCTTTTTGAAAAGATCCGACCTGAAATTGTGAAATCTCTGTGCGTAGACCTGTTGCTCTAGTGTGTAGTACTCTACTTAGTTTGTGAAGCTTTGTGCTAAAGAAAAGAGGTAAGATCTGAAGCTTTTTGGTCTGAGAAAGGTAAAAGTGAGAATTCTTGATTAAAAGAGGTAAGATCTGCAAGCTCTCTGCTCTAATAAAGGTAAGAATAGTGAAAAGTTCTAGATCTGAAAGATTTGTTCTCTATAGAAGTAAGATAAGTGGAAATTTTTGTTTCAAAAGTATGGATCTAGGTATGTTTGATAGATTATGTCCTAGCTTGAAAACTAGGGCACTAATAGATGAAAGAAGGTTTGATATGCATAGATCTAATAAGAATAGTGAAAGATATGTTATACCTATGCATAGAAAGAATGTTTGGACTAACCAGTGGATATAGGATCCTAGAAATTAATGTTTGCAGGCTAGCTACTATGACCCTAGCGTGTAGTATAGAAGGAGTTGGGAATCATTTAAAAGAAAGAGAGGATTAACCCTCTGTTACAGTTGCAGAAAACCAGGACATCTTGTTAAGGAATGCCCTGGGAAAATACTTAGTTGTCTTTGTTGCAAAGCTATGGACCATGAAGTATTGGATTTCCCTATAATGACTGCTAATCTTGAAGAAATGAACATGAGACAAGAAAACCCTGAGGAAGATCCAGAAAATACGATTATGGTAGAACCCCAGAAAGGATCAAAGAAATTATTGCTATAGATGAAAGAAACACTGAATGATCACCGACATGTCAGTTTATCAGAGGTCTTCAAAGAAAAAGAATGCCTTGAAGAAATAATAGGAGACTTCAACATTGACTATGTTATAGATGAGGAAACACAGGTGAATATTATGATAGAGAGAACTTGGGAACTTTTAGGGAAGCCTAATATGACTCCTTCATTGGGAGGAATAGGACTATTTAGAGGAAAGATGATAAACCTATGTGGAAATCTCACCCAAATATCTATCAATGCCAATGGAACTTCGACAGAGTAAGATTTTGATATTATTAAATTTATTGAGAACAACACCCCATTTACCATGTTACTAGGAAAGCCTTGGATTGAAAGAAATCAGGCCATAAGGCAATAAGAAGAAGAAGTTTTAGCATAGAAGAATCAAGAGTTAAAATATTTCATGACTAGAAGGATCACACACTTAATTGAAGAACATAAGAATAGATCAAAGCGATCTAACACTAGAGACCTAGATGTCGAAGTTGCAAGAACATTAGAAGACCCACAGAAGATTGAAGTACCTATTCCAGATAAAGAGGAAGTATCATCCTCGAATCTTAGGAAAGAATCTCAACATCGCGACGTAACTATGCCAAAAGAAGATAAGAATCAGAATGGAAAAAGGCATACCGAGACGAAGCTCATTGGAAATAAAACTAGAATGCTAAGTAAGAAGAGAGATAAGATCAACAAGTTACAGAAGGTTATAGAGGGAACTTCGCAGAAGGAAAATTTACAAAATTGGAGCTTCACCGGGATAATAGAACAACGTCACATGGCACTTCGCCAGGGAGAAGAAATATATTTGTTGGGACCAATATAACCGTTCAACCAACCCTCCACCCCCCCCCTGAATGGGTAGAAAGAATTTATGGTTCACCACCAAACCGTTGGATCACGCCATAATGGACATAACAGAGTTAATGAAGCCTTCTCGACCGTTGCAAGCAATCTGTTGCCAAGTTATCTATTTATCCCGTTGCGCCATGCACCGAGAACAATTTTTATAACCGTGAATATGAGCCCATATACTTGTTGATTTTACATAGTGATAATTGTGCTATTTCCCTCTATCCCATTGCAGTGTCTAAATTAATCCTCGAACCCAAAGATTTCCAACCCCGAGCGTGTATGTCGAATGAGTTCAACATTGCAGAGAAAGTTGTCGAAGAAGTTTCGATCGACCTCATGACTAAAAAAGTCATGTCGATGTCTGCAGGTATACAAGCTTCATCGATGAGAATGGTGCAAGCCTCTCCGTCAACTGCTCGCGGAGCCGGACCATCCCGACCATCAGCAGAAAAGAGAACCAAGAATAAAGATGAACTCGAAAATGAAAAAATCATTCCAACCATATTGTTCTATTACATCCCGCCTCTGGCTGGCGCAGTGAATCATGATAGTGTTCCAAGAGAATTTGAGTACACCATGGTCACTGTGTAGCTCCTGAAGTGGATACGCACAGTTCAAACAGAGCAGGATAAGATCACAGCGTTGAAGTTCAGCAACTTCAACCTCAGAGATCACAAGATCTATGGTATGCTCACCTTATACAAGTACCTAACTAGAACTAAGGGGAATAATTCGAAGATCATCCCTCAATCATGGACGATGAACCTCGCGCAGTCCACCCTGCTGAATATCATGAAGATCCCACACTTCGGAAGACACCAGGAAGTCAATGCATGTGTCAAGTTGCAACTTTCGTGTTACCATGGAAGCTACTTATGGCTAGACCACCGCATTACAGTTGACCCAACGTTGATCAACAGGATCACAAGACAGAGTATGCAAGGACCCGACCCACAAGACTTTTATCCAGGAAAAGCCATAGATCATGCACTCGCACAAAAGATCAAGGATACATATGGCGATGTTGAGAAAGGAATAAGAGGATACAAGGTAGCTTCCATCTAGTGTGGCGCAATGCGCCTAGCATGTCAAATGATAGCTAGAAAGTTAGTAAGGAAGAACTGACCTACGCAGGTCACCGGATTTGTCATTGACCTCGCAGGGAAGTGCGCAGAAGGCCTACAGATGAATTGGGCAAAGTACCTAGTTAACCAGTTGGAACTAGATTGTCGAGAAGCAAAGGATTAGGGTTATGAATTTCATTTTAGTTGGCTCCTAGTCCTCGCTGCATTCATTTCCTGGGAGATTCTGGAAGGAGTGACCTTCTTAGACATCGAGCCATTTGAATCTCTTGTTGTGAAGTTTTCCACCCTTTGGTATTCAACTGATATGAACAAATAGTGCCAGTCGAATGATGTATGCCAGCTAAAGAGATCCATCAAAGCCGAGCCTCACATGACTCTGAACACATTACAAAGGTTCCAACCCCTGATGAAGTTCATCACAGATCGACACTTCATCTACATTACAATCCAAGAAGATGAACATCAAGAGTAGCTCCAGTCATATTATAAGCTTACAAAAGAAGATCTTGAAGAAATCATTAAGGAATGGTCCATTGACCTCCTTATCCCCACCAAACCTGCAGATATATCTGATCTTGAAAGCCCAGAGGACACTCATAAAGAACAGAATACACCCAAGAAGACTAAGGAGGTCCAAAATTTAAGCAACACCTTAGGAAAGACTGCTTCAGTGTCACCAAACCGAGGGGGTGATGACAAAGTAGAAGATGAACATAATCCCAGCAAAGTAACACTGCCCAGAGACAAGGCTGGCCCCTTGAAGAAGAGGAAGGTTTCCCCCCTGAAACCTTCTTCCTGGAAGAAATTGAAATCCACCATGACCAAGATGAAAACTGTACTCACCTCCGATGATTCTGACTTCATCATAGCAGCCCTGAATGACGCTTTACTGGAAATAACATAGAAACGAGGAGAGAAGTAGAAGGAAATGTATGATAGAATTGAAATCAAAATTCGAGGGGTACAAAAGGAACTTCAGTCCAGCCGTGCAGTCTCCACTATGCCCCTGCCATTGGGAGAACCAGAGTTGGGAGATGAGCCAACCCAACCCCACCAACTAGTTGATACAGTCGAAGCTCGCCTTCGACGAGCACAAGAAGAAAAAAAACAAGCCACCCAGGCCTTGAAGCAAGTGCAACGAGTACTTGTAGAGAAGCGTCGAGCTACAGAACAAGAAAATATTGCTCTCCAAGAAAATTTCGATGAAGAAAAAGCACAGATACAACAAGGAAAAGAACAATTGCTTGTAGAGAAACTTGATGTTAAAGAAACGATCAGCAGAGCACTTCGCTCTATGACAGTTGTAGAAATAAAGGCAGAGGATTGAGTCATGCAACAAGTAGAGAAACTCGCAGAAGCTATCCAAGAGCTAAAGCAACGCATAGCAGACTTATAGCTCCGTTCAGTGCCCGAGACTCCATAGGATGTAAGGGATCAAAGAGAAGCAATTGCTCGAAGCGTAGTTGAGAGAATAAAATACCTTTCTATGGAATGTAAGCAACTTATTGATCGAAGTGCCCAGACCTATGAGCAACTCACTAAGAATCTAGAACTAAAGGAACTAGAGTCACAGCTCCAAGAGGCGAAGTATCAAGCCAAAATGATACAAGCACAGTTGAAGCCCCTATCAGCTGTGGAAAGAATGAAGTGCTCCCAAGAACAATGCATCTCCCAGAAGCAGATCCACACTATCCAGAGCAGAGTTATGGAAGTAACTCAGAGGCTCCAACCTGTATAAGATAAGGATTACCATTTTTTCACAGAAGTCAAAGGCCGAGGAGAAAAACTTGAGTATGTTGTCACTACAGTTGAATAGCGCCTGGCAGGACCTATGAATGACGCATTCATCCAAGAGTTTGTTGAACAAGAGGCCATGTCAAAACAAGAAGTCGAAGCAGCTCAAGCCAAGATCGAGGCTTTTGAAGCATAACTACCTAGATCAAAGTGACTTGGGACGAGTCACAGGTGAGTATTGGGGGCCTCTTGGCCCTTGACCAAGTTTTGGGAGATCCTTGTTCAAG
>JZKD02S0866111.1:0-14200 GCA_000966675.3 Picea glauca
AAAGACAGCAAGGACAACTATGTAAGTATCTTGACAACTAGCTCTTGGAATAATTTATTCAACGAGGGGACAATGGAGAAATTGGGAGAGCTCATCATCAAGTTGAATAGGAAAAGGGCTGAAATGTAGAAATCAGTGTCTGAGGAGATCTGTCCCATAAGCTATTGTTAGCTTTGTGGACGTTAAAATAATTTCCTTCCTTTCTTATCTTGTTCATGTTAAAATAATTTCCTTCATTCCTATCATGTTCAAAAGCAACGACCTTCCCATATACCTACATATCACATACCTAAGGGATATGCATTAATACACATTTCAGATCTCTCACATTATGTTAAATTGAGCCACTATCATTTCATAAAAAAAAAAATTGAAGACTTATGGAACGTGCAAGCTATCAAGGAATAATTATCCAACTCTTAGATTTTAAATATATAATTTTTTTAATTATTGATGCATAATCAGTCATTCTTTTTCAAATCTAACCAAATTTTGATGCTATTCCATAAACTTACAGCTATGCATGAAAAATATTTTTTTCACCCATACTTAATATACAAACCATTACTTTAACTTTGTGTATACAGACTTTGCCAACAAAATTACAAACTCAAACATACACTTGTGAACTTAGTTGACAACGATTTGATTTTTATTTGAAAAAAAACCAGAGTTTTAATGTTCGTAACATGAAATTTAACAACATAGCCATTTAAAATTAATTGAAAATACGCAAGAGGGCATCAAATAAAGCAATGTACAAAGTTTTAATGTTTGTAAAAATGAAATTACAGATTATTGTTATTTATAATTAAGTGTAAACTTGGAAGTTTGTAAGTATATATTCTATATTAAAAAATTGTTTCAAAAATGGAGTAGTTGAGAAATATGCAGAGACGAGGGACCTGTACAAAGAACACAGATGGAGGCCTTGTCAAAAGGACTCTTACCTGGGGAATGGAGTGGATCGGTTATTGACTATTTTTTTTAGTGACTTTTTTAGTTTTTTTAGCAGCGTTGAGGTAGTTTCTTCTTTAAAGGTGATTGGTGACTAGTTTTCAGGGTCGTTTACCATTGTCTTGCTATCCGGGTCATTAAGCATTGGTTGGTAGTGTAGTCTCTTCAGAGCCCTTTCTGAGTGGGGAGGTACACATCTTCTTTATTATTCTTTACTTTCGGAAACGGAAGCTAGTAGTGATTTTTAACGTTTTTTTTAGTTGGTTATGGGTGGCATTGTTCCATTACGATTCAGAAGCTTCTGGATGGAAGCTAAGGTAAGCAACCTAATGGATGATGTTGACGAAGCACTCTGGAGTCGCGTCATTCTTTTCGCCTCGATAGACCCGATCAACTCCAGCATTGGATTTAATAAACTACGAGTGACAAATGCGACACAACTTTCTAGATTTCAGTGAAAAAATAGAGGAAAGGATATCAGAGCTCCTCACACTACCACTGGTTATCCCCCGATTGTTACTATAGTGACCAAGAGTGTTGGTTTCACACAGTTCATGAAAGCGCAAGCTAGTTTAAGAAGTTTCTCTAGAGGCGGGACTGGGGGACAAAAGTGATTTAGGGAGCAGGGAGGCTCTGGGACTCCTAGAAAGTTGTGGAAGGAAAAAAAATCTAGAAGAAGAATGGTTCTGGGTTCCGAAGTTGGTTTAGAGGAGACTTGTAGTCTAGCCCTTTGCGCTTTAGTTGGTAGATTATCTTACACTTCCTTGTGCACAAAGTCCTTACGAGTGTGGGTTGAGTCCACTTAGACGCCTTTGCTAGGGTATACGCCTGAGGTTTTTTTCTTGCCAAAGCGTTGGTTTGGTTTTTGTTTCAAGTCACCCGAAGACGCGCAATAGATGGCTCCAGTTTAATGATTAAGCATTGGCGAGTCTCTTTTGACCGACTATTGAGTACTTCCAGTTTAGACATCTGTGGGTTTTGCTCCCTGGTCTCCCACTCCAGCTTTGGAACCAACAGGCTTTGGAAGCCGTAGGCAACGAGCTCGAACAATGTATTAGTGTTGATGACCGATCTCTTTTGGATTTAAACAAAAGAATGGCTAAAATTTTAGTGGTTGTTGACATCCACTCTGGTTTGCTAGAAAACCTAGAGATAGTCTTGAGAGGTAGGACGGTGAGCCAAAGATTGGACTATCTTGGTATTTCGTTCAGGTGTACTTTTTGTCGACGGACGGGTCATCTGAGGTGGGATTGCACTAGCACAGTGGTGGAAGAGGAGTCTGAAGACTCTCTGCTTTGGAAGTCATCTCGAGATGATTCGTCGGATGTTGATTCTGCAGAATTTGGAACACTTCACAGAGCTTAGTGGGAAAGCAAGTCATTGGAGTCACCGGATTTTTTTTGGGGTTAGTTAAGACTTTTCTGCCCTTCTTTATTTTTCTCTTTATCGATGTGGGAGAGAGATACTCTGGAAGCCTCCAATGTCCGGGTACAGGCTGTCCCAAAGAATTTTCCTGATGAAATCGCTACTTTCCCTACAAGACTTGTTCCAAATGCTAAGACTCCTGCTCAGCAGATTGAGGAGGGGGTTCCTAAGCCTGATGTTTTGAGGACGACGGTCTCTAGGGGAGTTTTGACTTCTTTAAAGGCACTCGACGGGAATAGGAGTCCACAGCAGGGGACAAAAATTTTATCGAGTGGGGCTCAGGGGGGGAGAAGCCATCTTTCAGATCTTTCTGGGGGGGATACTATCATCTCTCTGGGGGTTAGGGAACCGGAGGTTGGAGATGACTCTCTACAGGAAGTCATAGACTTACTAGTTCCTAGTCACAAAGACTCTGTGTCTCCTATTCCTCTACCGACCTTTCAAGGGAGATCAATGGTGGAAAGAGAGGGGCCCAAAGGCCTTCCTTTCTTTGACTTTCACTCGGGAAAGGGCTCGGGGAAGGATTTTTTGTGGTCCAGGGGGTTGGGGATTGAGGTGTCTCTGATAAAACCAAGAAGTGCACGTAAAAAAGGAAAAGCAGGTTCCTCGTCAACGTCCCAGCCTTCTTCTTTATTTGTCGACTCTGGGGTTCTTAAACAACTTCCATGTGTAGGTTGTTAGATAGGACTCATCATGATATCCTTTTTTTACAAGAAACTTTGGTCGATGATTCGAAGGCAAGATCCTTTATGAACGCCTTGTGTCCTTCTTGGTTCACTAGCGCTGTCAACTCGGTTGGAAAGTCGGGGGGTTTATTGGCTACTTGGGACCCGAATAAATTCGATCTAGTTCCTTGTTTGAGTCGTGGTGAGATCTTGTTGACATGTCATTGTTTGGAAAACAAAAGGGAGCTCTCACTTATTAATATGTATGGTCCTTGCATTGATAGAAATTTTTTTGGGGACAACGTGGTCGAGCAGGGCTTGCTCTAAAAAAAAATCTGATTATAGCAGGTGATTTCAATTTTACTTTTAATGTTGGAGAGATATGGGGAGACTCAGCATAGGTAGATACGCTGGCTGGATATCTTAAATATCTTTTCAGAGTAACGGGCTTGTAGACATTTTGTCGGATAAACTGGTCCCAACGTGGCGAAATGGAAGGAAGGGAGCATATTATATAACAAAAAGACTAGATCGGGTTTTCTTGTCTGAAGACCTCGTTAACAACTTGGGAAGCTACAATTCTTGGGTGGCATATCCTTTCCTTTCGGATCATGCTCCGATTATTTTATAGTTGGAAAACACTTTACAGTTCAAATCTTATCCTTTCAAACTAAACTCCTTGTGGTTAAGAGAAGTCGAATTTGCTCAAATTGAAAATAATGTTTGCCAGGATCAGAAGTTTCTACAAGAGTCTAGGGTTCAGAGAAGATTAGTGGCGAAGTTAAAAGCCCTAAAATGCCAAATTAAATTATGGGAAAAGCAACAAAAGTTGAGGAAGTTGTCTATGTTAGCACATTTGGAGGAAGACATCGAAGCCTCACTTCAGGGTTTTTCTGGAGGTTTAAAAAAATTGGCAGAGGAAAGACATTTAAAACGGTCAGAGGAAGAACGAAACGGTCTACTGGTGGAAGAAGAAGAACACTGGAGGTAGCGGCACAAATCTCTTTGACTAAAAAGTGGAGATCAAAATTCAAAATAGTTTCATCAGATCACAAACTTTAGAAGGAACCACAAACATATATGGGAGGTTACATATGATGAAGGAAATGTCCATTTTGGACAAGAGGAACTAAAAACAGAGGCCACTAGATTTTACAAAAGTTTTTTCGAGGCGAAGGGACCAATAAATATAAGTGACCAAGTTCTATCAGCCAACCTCTTCCCGCGTCTCATCAATGAGGAGGACACATTGCAACTTGAAAGACCTTGCACTAAGGAGGAATTATGGGAGGTACTAAAACTCTTTGCAAAAGACAAAAGTCTGGGTCCAGATGCGTGGACGGTGGAGTTCTTTATACACTTCTTTGACTTGGTAGGGGGTGATCTGCTGGAGGTGGTTGAGGACTCAAGACTCAGAGGGAAAGTGGTAAGAGATTTAAATTCGACTTTTCTGGTGCTCATTACAAAAGTCAATAATCCTACTGCTTTCAACGACTTTAGACCGATCTTTTTATGCAACTTGTGTTACAAAATTATCGCTAAGATTATTGCCAATAGGATTAAACCTTTACTATCCAGATCCCATTCAAAAGAGCAGTTGGGTTTCCTAAAAGGAAGACAGATTCAAGATGCTATTGGTATGGCACAGGAAAGCCTACATAGCATTAAGTCGAAGAATTTGGAGGCCTTACTCTTAAAACTAGGTCTAAAAAAGGCTTATGATTGTATAAATTGGGACTATTTAAGATTGATTCTAATACAAACAGGTTTAAGCTTACATGTTACAAAATGGATTATGATTTGTGTTTGTACTTCGTTTTTCATTGTTATTATAAATGGGGAGACCACTCCCTTCTTCTAGAATGGTCGTGGATTAAGACAAGGTTGTCCTTTGTCTCCCCTGCTTTTTATTTTAGTTATGGAAGGGTTGAGTCTTCTTTTAAAGAAAAGTTGGAGTGAAGGAAAGCTGACTAGCGTGAAGGTTTCCAGACTTGTTAGGATCCTCCATCTACTGTTTGTGGATGATGTTTTAATTATGACCAGGGCTACACTTCAGGAGTGGCAGGAGATTGTTACTATTTTAAATTTTTTTTGTAGTGTGTCGGGTCTGCAGGTAAACGTTTCCAAATCCACAATGCACTATGTCGATATTCAAGGGGAGGAGTTAGATGAGTTTAAAGTTGTGTTTCCCTATAACTTTGTTGACCTCTCTAAAGATTTCAGATATCTCGACTTCTATCCCAAAACAAGAATTTTCAAGGCGGAAGATTGGAGGTGGCTACCAGCAAAAATTGAAAAAAAGATTGGCCATTGGTGTAACAGATTGTTGTTCCTGGGAGGTTGTTTCCTTCTTTAAAAAACAGTTTTGGAAATCCATTCGGTTTATTGGATGTCAATGGTGATCATTCCAGCCTCGGTTCTTAACCAGATCAGAAAGGTGATGTTCAATTTTCTTTGGAATGGTTGTAGCAAAAAATTCCATTTCCACCTGTGTAAATGGGAGTCTTTAGCAAAACCAAAGATTTTTGGAGGATGGGGATTTTAGAATATCCATCTCTTCAGCAAAGCCTTGGTGGCAAGTACTCTTTGGTGTGTTTTAATGAAGGGGGGTATTTGGCATAGAGTTGTAAAGGACAAATATTTCTCGTTTTTCTCGGTAGCTACATGGCTCAGATCGGTTTCCTTCCGCACTCTTGTTTCTTCAAACACTTGGAAAAACCTGCTAAAGTCAATGCATCTCATCACACAATGGTTGAGCTGGACTCTGGGCTCCGGGCACTCGGCTTTAATTGGCAAAGATCAGATTTTAGGCCTGGGGATCTCATCTTTTCTCCCTCGAGATCTTCTTTCCTCCTTACAAGAGAAAAATTTAACACTTCTTTACCAGGCAAAAGGTCCTTCACGCCCATGATACCTCTCAATACATTGTAAAGACAATGGCGATTTCGGACTAGTTGGAGAAGTGGAAAAGGAATGGGATTTTTTCCGCGGGACTTTATATGGAGTAGGGGTACAACTTCAAGATAGACTAGATGACTTAAAATGGATTGGCGGAGATAAGTCAAGAATTCTTTCTGTCAAAAATGTCTATCTAGCTTCTAAACTTTGGCAGAAGTCATATGGCGGGTGACAACTTTCTTGTTGTAAATGAATTTAGCACTAAAAATAAAACTCTTCATTTGGTTGGCGGCAAAAAATATATATATATATATATTAACCTGGGACAAGTTACTATCAAAAGGCTTAGAGGGGCCAAATATTTGTCAACTTTGCAAGAAAGACCAAGAGACTGCAAATCATGTTTTGATCACTTGTTCTTTTACCAAACAGGTTTGGGTTAAAAACAGAAGAGGCCTAAACATATTGAAAGAGTGGGAATGAAACACTTTAAGCATTTGTTATGCTATGTGGTTAAAGGGGCAATCTGATTTCAATAATTTACCTGCCTTAATCTGCTGGAATGTGTGGTTGGAACGCAATAGAGTATTTTTTTAGAATGGTACCCCATCTTTCGTTTCGATTGTTTATAAAACACTTGGAGCTTTAAACACTCTTCCAGTTTTACAGAAGGGGATTTTGGCATGGGAAACAGGTACACATCACCTTCGTGGGGCTACTCTGGGCTGGTTTGATGGCGCAACACAAAATAATGGACAATTGAGCGGTGCAGGAGGGGTGATTTGATGCACTGAACAAATTTCATACAAATGGACATACAATTGTGGTGAGGGAACAAATACCAGGGCTGAACTTCTGGGGGTCTAGACTACCTTGATTTTGGCTTCTATATTGGACCTTGACCACATCAAGGTTATGGGATATTCCCGAATTGTTATTGTCTGGCTAAACAACAAAGGCAATCTGCAAGCCATAACATTAGACTGTTTAAAAGAAAAAATAAGAGATATCATTAAAAATTTCGAAGAAATCAGCTTCTTGCATATTTACCGAGAATCTAATGTGGAGGCAGACCACTTATCAAAGAAGGCTCTCCAACAGCAAGAAGGATTAATTTCGTACAATAAGTGGGCAGAAGGAGCGATGGGACAAACAATGTATCTAAAGATATTTTCGTCATGACTGGAAGTTCCTTCTTTGATCTTTTTCTTTCATGGTTTTAGAGTCACATTAGTAGCTTTTGGCTCTCCGAGTTGCTTTTTTTGGAGTATCTTTTTTAGAGTCTTGTTGTGGATGTCGAAAGGTCTGGAAACTTTCCAATCTCAGTTGGAGAACTTTATGGCTGGCCTTTTTTATGATTATTTTAGCTTTTTTCTTGTTTGTTAGCTTGTTTTGGACATTCTATCCATCAAGTCATTAGTCTGGTACTTTTGGATTAGTAGTGAGAAGATGATGAGATGTATTTTCAGTATTGAAAAAAATTATATATTAATATAATGAGTAAATTTTCTATTGAAAAAAAAAATTAAGTATAAACTTATTAAGAAAAGCAAAGTGCTTTATACTTAAAGTTGAGCAACATAAAGTTTGAATAATATTAATAGTGTTTGAATAATATTAAATAACATTAAATATTCATATGCTTCATATGGAAGCATATAGTTTGAATAATATTAAATAACATTAAATATTCATATGATTCATATGGAAGCATATAGTTTGAATAATATTAAATAACATTAAATATTCATATGCTTCCTATGGAAGCATATAGTTTGAATAATATTACGAAACATTATAGATATGTATTAGTTAAAATTTATTTAGATAAAATAAAATTAAATAATTAAATAAAATATTTAGTTTTATGTTTTTAATGATTTAATGGAAATGGAAATAGTCCTGCAATTTGCTTATGCTAAACATGTAAATTTTCAAGGTCATTTGAAGCATTATCTGTTAAATAGGATAGGATAGTATGTCAAACTATTTCCCCCTTTGGTACTACTTCCACCTTAGGTGCATGAAAATGACAAATATTGTAGAATGTGCAACTCTATTACAATGCTTATACCATATGGGCTTAGTGTGAGGTTGCGAGATAGGCACAAGGAGGACTGATTAGTGTCATGACGTTGAGTTGACATCTTTACTTCTCTATTCCAATACTCGTGTAAATCATGCGATCTTTACTTTTCTATTCAAATACTTGTGTAAAGCATGCAACAAACATTAAATCAACACTTTATAATATTTCAATATTAAGATATGGAAATATTATGTGAAATCAATTTTTGGAATTTAAAATACTACATATTAAACCATCTCTAATTTGCTTCAGCTTAGGAAAGCATTGATATAAAAGTAAAACATATTACAAAGATAGTTATAATCACTGATAAACAAGTCATTTTGGATCTTTGAATCGAAATACCTTTTTTTGTTTCTTTTATTTAAATAATAACTATGTAGACTATAGTAAGTTGAGCAAGCAGTTGCATTGGCATATTTTTATAGGGGTTTGCATTTTTAATTTGATTATTATCACCAAAATTTTAGTATTTTATCACTCAATAATTGTTACATTTATTCTTTCAATCACATCGTTCACTTACATTTCTTAATTAGGTTTTTTTTCTCCAAAAACATAATGCTTACTATTCCGATTATAATTTAGGAAAGCTTTACCATATCGTTTATATTAGCAAGATGATAATTTTTTTTATTTAATTTGTTATAATAAATCTGTGTATGGGCCTTGAGGTGTGTAAAAATACAACTGATTATGTATATATCCAGTAAACAAAGTTTTTTTCAAAAAAATATCAACTTTACAGTCATGATATTAGCAAAGAATATACCAGATTCCATGTTACCATAGGACTCGACTTGATCTATAACCACAAGGAAACTTAATTACGTGTTTACATTTGTTTCCCATCTAAATCTATAATCTATAAATTTGCTTACCTTAGGCGTGGCAAAGATCAGAAGCAGAGAAATAAAAAAACAACAAACACATGTGCAAGATAACAACTTAGGGTTTCAGTACCCATCTTGCTATTAAATATATTACAATGATACAAATGAGGATCCCAACAAATCTATGACTAAATGCAGAAAACTCAAATGAACTGAAGTCGAATTGTAGTCTAGCTAACACTAACTAGTTGTGTCGGTAGACAAGAATGGACAGGTGGACATTACTCTAACACTCCCCCTTAATCTTAATTGTTACATTCATCAACACTTACAATTCCCAAGTGTTGTCTTTGAAATTCAAAAACAATTTTCTAAATGGTTTTGTAAAAATGTATGCTAGCTAATCTCTTGTTCCATAGAATTGAAGAGAAATATCTCTATTATTGACAAGCTCTCAGATGAAGTGAAAGTGAGTGTCAATGTGTTTGTTTTTCTTATGAAACACATGATTCTTTGACAATGCAATGACTTAGTTGTTATCACAAAAAATAGGAGTTGGCTCCTTATCCATATGTGCCAAATCATTTAAGAGTCTTCTTAACCAGACTGCTTGGCAAGATGTTGAAGTTGCAACAACATACTCTGCCTCTACTGAAGATATTGCAACTATTGGTACCCAGATGAAAAGCATAACCAGATGTTATTTTTCTGTCATCTAAACTGCATGCAAAATCACTTATGTGTACCCTACAAGTGAATAATCTTCAAAAGTTGTGTACCACAAAGCAAAGTTAAGTGTCCCTATAACATATCTTAGTATTCTTTTTCCAACTTTCCAGTGAGAATCCTTGGGAGATTCCATAAATCTGGAAACAAAACTTGTTGCAAACATTATATCAGGTCTAGTTGTAGTAAAATAAACGAGAATACCTACCAACC
Source organism: Picea glauca (assembly GCA_000966675.3). Classification (NCBI taxonomy): domain Eukaryota; kingdom Viridiplantae; phylum Streptophyta; class Pinopsida; order Pinales; family Pinaceae; genus Picea; species Picea glauca. The sequence continues at coordinate 9,807 of JZKD02S0866111.1, forward strand.
TCTTATATAAAGTTGAATTAACTATTGAACCTTCATATTGTTTACTTAATTTGGTTCCTAGCACAATAGGAGTTTCTTTCAGCTTGCATTTATCCATTCTAAATCTTTTCAGAATGTTTGTAGCATACTTTTGCTGACCGAAAAAAATACCATAAGCAGATTGCTCAAATTATATTCCCAAAAAATAATTCATGAGTCCAATATCATTGATTAGTCATCTCAAACTCTGTTTTCATGGCAGCTTTAAATTATTCTAACATCAGATTACATGTATAAATCATATCATCAACATAAAGGAAAACAATGAGAATTTTACCTTCATGTTCTGATTTTGTATAGAGTGTTGGCTCATTACTACTCCTACTAAATCCATTGTCGATCAGATAAGAATTAATCTGACTATACCAAACTCTTGGAGCTTTCTTCAAGCCATACAAGACTTTCTTCAACTTGTACTTTTTGTCCTCTTGTCCTTTGACCTCAAAACCGGGTGGCTAATCCACATACACTTCTTCTTGTAGAATTCGATTCAAGAAGGATGATTTTACATCAAATTGGAACACTTGTCGTTTGTTTTGAGATGTTGTGGATAAAATTGTCCTTATTGCATCTAACCTTGCTACAGGAGCAAAGGTTTCACCATAGTCTATACCAAATTGCCGAGAAAAACCTTTGGAAACTAGCCTTTCCATATGCTTCTCTATCTTTCCTTTTTCATTTAGCTTTGTCTTGTACACCCACTTGACACCTATGCTAGATTTTCCTGCTAGCGGATCAACAATATCCCAAGTCTTGTTCCTTTCTATGGCTTCAATTTCCCCATTCATGGCTTCTACCCAATGTTCCTCTTTTACTACTTCAAAGAAGGTTGGTTGATAAGGTAATAAGGAAAAATGATCTTGTTGTTCATAAATTTCCCTTATGCTTCTTGTTCGTTGATTTTCTACTAAAGAGGATGATTCACTGCTAGAAGAAGAACCATTTCCAGAATGTTTTGGATGTCTTTGTACCTGTAATATTGGCAGTCTTGGTTGATGTCCTTGTTGTTCTGAACTTTCTGTTTTTTCATCAATTTGTTGTAGTGGATCTTGGCTATCCAATGTCTCATTTTCTTTCTCATTCCATGATTTGTTCTATAAGAACTTGACATCTCTGCTCACTAGAAAATTCTTGGTGACTAGATTATAAAGTCTGTAGGATTTTGGTTGTTCACTATATCATATGATTATGCATTTTTCACTTATGTTGTCAAGCATCTGTCTCAAATCTTCAGAGATATCTGCAAAAGCAATGTGGCCAAAAAATCTAAAGTGAAACACATTTAGCTTAGTTTCATTCCATGCCTCTTGAGGTACTTGAGATTTTACGCTTGTTGTTGGAGATTTGTTATGAATGTACACTGAACAGACAATTGCTTCAGCCCAATAGTCATTGGACAAATTCGTTGCTCTCAGCATGCTCTTGGCCATGTTCATAATGGTTTGGTTTTTTCTTTCAGCCGCTCCATTCTGCTGTGGAGTATATCTGGTTGTGGTCTTCATTATGATGCCTTGTTGTCTACAAAAATCTGCATATTCTTTTGAGTTGCTTTCTCCTCCCCCGTCCGACCTGAGCACTTTCACATACTTTCCACTCTTTTTTTCTACTTCATTTGAATTCTTTGAACTTTGAGAAAGTGTCATACTTATTTTTAAGAAAATAAATCTAGATTTTTCTGCTAAAATCATCAATAAAGGTCAGAAAACAAAAACTACAACCAATGAATTGGGTTTGCATTGGTCCACAGAGATACGCGTGAACCAATTCTAAATGTTATTTTGCTCTATGGGAGGATGTTGGAAAGTTGTCTCTCTTATGATTTCCAAGAATACAACTTTCATAATGGTTGTCTTGTTCATTCAAAACAGGAAGACCTTTGACCATTGAATGTTTTTTAAGAAGACTTAGACTTCTAAAAGGAAGGTGACCAAACCTAACATGCCATAAGATAGTCTCATCTGTGTTTGAGATATTTTGGGAATATGACTGGGATACGTTTACACTCCTCAAATTTAATGGAAACGTATTATTCTTAGTCATTTGGATTTGCAATGAGTTTCCTACTAGGTGATTTATCCAAAATTAAGCACGTGGAGCCTTTGAATAAGACATCATATCCACGCTTCATCAATTGTCCTACACTTATCGGATTGTGTTTTCGGTTTGGTACATAGTAGACATCATTTATGTCTTTCTTCTAATCTTGTCTAGGTAAAACAAATACAATGCCTTTTCCTAGAGATTTTACTTGAGAATCATCACCTAGAGTTATCTTAGATTTAATAGAAGTATTCATGCTAGAAATTAAGTCTTTGTTACTTGTCATGTAATTTTTCCAGCCGATGTCTAGAAACCAAAGGTCCTTGGAGTGACCTTGTTCAGAGGTATGTCATGAAAGAAGCATTGCTTCATATGCTTCTCCTTCGTTGTTGGAGACATTTGCTCCGCCTTTGTTCTAATCTGACTGCTTCTTTCTGGATTCACTCTCATAGTGACCATACTTTATGCAAGCATAGCATTGAATTATGGACTTATCTGTCTATTTTCTCCATCTTCCTCTTTGATTCTATGAGTCTTTAGAATGTTGTGGTTGATCCTTTGTGTGTTTGTCTTTTACATTATCATTTCCTATGCCTCTTCCTCTTTGATTTTTCCCTTTGTTTCCTCTGTCTCTGCCTCTGCCTCTGCTAAAAGTGTTTTGAGTCTTGAACACATGTTCAATTGACCCTTCTTCCAAGTTGAGTCTCATTTCATGTGACATGAATGATCCCATCATTTCTTCTATTGAAAAAGTAGATAAATATTTAGATTTGAGGATGGCTATTACAACCATTTCAAATTTCACCAAGAATCATGTAGTAATAGGCCTAGTTGAAGACTTCCACTAAGAAAAATGATAAAACACACAAAAAATAGCCTCCTTCAAGAAGTGTGCACTAAATTTCAGCCAAGAAAGCCTAATTAGGGCGCAAATTTCAGACCTCACTTAAGTGTGAGTGAAAGATGATGAAAAATAAGAGTGATTTTTCCCTTATTTATACAGTTACAATGACCAGAATTAAGTCAAAAAGGCCAACATGGCCAATTTACATGTAATATCCAGTTTTTACATAAAAATGACAATTTAAACCATAAATCAAGCAGAATAGGTGATGTCATGCCCCTTTAGGGTGACGTTAGGCCTCTCTGGTGAAACGTTGGTCTCTAGGAGCAAAACGTTAGGCCTCCCAAGGCCTCTAGATCAAGCCACATGTGCCACTTGGCACATAACTGCCTCCAAAGTGTCCATCAAATGATGGTGATGTCAAGGGTCACATAGGTGATGTCATGGGCCTTTTAAGGCCAACTCCATAGTAGGAGGGGAAGACCCATTGGGTCCAGGCCTACCAGGATGTCTCTGGTGGAACGTCTTCCTCTCTCTCTAGTGCAAGCTTATGACCTGTCTCTGCCCCTAGCTGGGGTCTCAACATGAATCTGGTGGGCTTTTAGCCCTATCGAGGTCTGAACTAATCATATCCCCATGTGTAACTATTTGTCGGGTGTGGCCCTACAACAACACAAGTACACCCTCCATGGGCTCATAAGTCACAGGGATCATAGCAATGCCAATCGCATCTAACAATCAAGTTATCTAAACATGTCCATAAACCCTCCCTTTCCCAGACAAGTTCTCAAAGACGTTATGTTATTCTACAAGCCAGGTTTGGAGAGGACGTCAAGAGGTCCTATTGGGATAATTCTCATTGGATGTGGGATTTCCCTAGGTGAATACCAATATAGGTCATGTAAGTGGATGAGGTCGTATGGGGATGTTTGGGCAATGGGTGCAATGATGACATGGAAATGTATGGCTTACCTGTGGGTGCCTATGAAGAGGGTGAGTTGCACCTTGTCATGGATGCAAGTGTTTCCAAGCCCATTCAATGCCTTTTTTACATTTTTTTATCTTATTGCTTTTTATTTCAAGAGAATAGCTAGAGGACACTGCCCTGGCGTGGTGACCAATGGTGACAGTGTTACCCACAAGCATTTCATGAAGATGGTAAGGATGGCTCGTGATGAGACCCCCTTTCTCCTGGCCATGCTACTAAGAGCCACTACCCCGATGTGGTGACCAACTAAATGACAATGTCATAGCGCTACATGCCCATGGACCTAATAGGTTGGCTCGTGATGATACCCCCTAACCTCCAACTAGGTCTTGAGTTTATTTATTTTACGGGTCCCTCCTGTTTGCACACTTTTCGTCGATGTGTGAGCAAAAAGTGAGTGCTTACATGCCTAGTTGGGCTCTGCTAGTCATGACAGCTGTGATGTAAAAGGTTAGAAAGAAAACAACTAAGCTATTAACAAGA
>JZKD02S0866155.1:1721-14200 GCA_000966675.3 Picea glauca
TATACATATTACACTTTATTTCTATGTTTGTAGATGGAATATGAAGAGGCGGAACATAAAAACAAGTCAATCAAGAAAAAATTAGGTTAAATAACCAAAGTACAATATCACCTACAAATGGTGAAGAGATGAAGCAAACACGTAGCTCAAGTGATGACAATAGTTCAAGTGATGAATGACAATCAATATGATTGAATGTTACTGCAAGTTGTATGTTTTGCAATATTTGTTTTTGAAAATTAGGGATTTTGTTTAATGTACTCGACATAATGTCTCAAGTGCATGAGGACATGTTACCAATAAGTGTAACAATTACATATTGGTTGCATTTTGATTATTTTGGACCTCTACGTTGTCCCATTTTGTATGACAATGGGTCTCTTATTCATATATAATAAAATGGTTTTCTTATTTTATTGCATTAGATAACACATTAATGAAACAATTATATCAAAATGCAATAACAAAAATACAAAAACAATATTTTATAAAAAATATTTGATTTTTAGATGATTAATTAAAAATTTGTAAAAAAAACAATTAAATAAAATATATACATATCGATGCATTCTATTCTTATGGACTCACTAAACAATGCATGCCATGATATAGAAAACAATGTGTTTTAAGGAGTTATATGCATCACTACCTATTAATTATATTGAAGCATCGATGCCAAATATTGTGAAAAAGCACAATTACTTAAATGACATAAACATATGATTGATTATATTTACTGTTTAAATTTTTTATAGTGCACATGTTTACAATATGCATCGGTGATCTAAATACAATATATGAATCAGTGCTTTAAATATAATATATGCTCTAGTGCTTAGTAACAAATAATGACGTCATTATTATAGGAAGGTATAGAGTCTAGTATTCTAATTTAGTGGCTATGGTTTTTCTACAACTGCGCTCTTTCGTGCTCATCGATATTTCTTGTATATGATATAAGGCATGGCCTCGGGATTGGGGGGAGGATCCCCCCTGGTGTATCCTCCACCGCCAAATATTGTTTCATTTCAGGATCTGATCACATCTTATTCTAAATCAGTGAAGTTTGCGCCCACTCGCTTTGTCAAACATATGGATGAAATACCAAAGGTTCTGGTGGATTCCTCATCCTCTCATCCTTTTTCTATGTGCCTGGGTGAAAATGGGCTCATTGGGTAGTTTATTGGTCTTTGGCCATCCCCAAGTACCATGGCCTAATGGATGGATCTGAACTGGAGAAAAACGGCTCAAGGTAAGATGTCCTCTGTTTTTTGTGGTAAGGGTTTTTATGTCTTTTTATTTGAAAACAAAGTAGGTCGAGATCTTATCTTTCAGAGTGGGCCTTATTTTATGGGCTCAAGAGGTTGTTGAGAAAAAAATTTCTTTGATGTCAAAGTGGAAATGATGATGATGATGTGGAAATAATGATAAGGATGTAACAATGATGATGATCATGTGACAATGAAAAACAGATATTGTTTGAGTATCAAAGACATGAAGCCAAGTGAAGAAGCCTTGAAGCCATGAATCCAAGTAAAGAAGCCTTCAAGACATGAATCCAAGTAAAGAAACCTTTATATTGTTTGAGTATCAAAGCCATGAATCCAAGTGAAGAATCCTTGAATCCATGAAGCCAAGTAAAGAAGCCTTGAAGCCATGAAGCAAAGAGAAAAATCCCTGAAGACATGTTGATGAAGCTTTGAGAAGCCAACATGCAATAGTCAAGCCATGAGGAAAACTCAATGTCAAAGAAAAATGAAGAATCCCTTGAATAATTAATGATGTTTCCACTTGAATAAGCCTTGAAGTTCCTTGAAGGAGCCTTGACATAAGTGTATATAACTCCAAAGTGGTCCCCTTATGGCGTAGCTTTTAACCATGGTCCTCACAGGATGAGATAACAGGTGGTTGTTTCCACATACCCAATTTGAGTTTTACACAAATGGAGCCTTGGATAATCCCTAAAATAAAGTGAAGAAGAACCTAAATTCAAGTGAATAATCCTACAAATATCCAAGATAAATATTGCAAAATGGAGATTGTTGAAAGTATTATTTGTGGTCAATTTGGATACCCTATAATTGAGGGAATGTTTACTCTAAATAACTAACTCAAATGGAAGAACAAGTTACATGGTTGGAAATATTATTCTGATACCTTTCCAATGGTATATGGAAGTCTCTCTAACTCCCTAAGAATGAGGAGATATGTGGTTTTCCATCCGACAACTCCACCAAAAAAATGAGGTCGACTCAACTAACTTTGGGGGACAAATTATTACAAATACATAATAGAATTTCACATTTTTGGTCCAACCAATGAAGAAATAAAGTTTGAGGTGTGCTCAAGGTGTTTGAGTGTTTTTCTGGTGTGAAATAGAAGTCTAAGGGATTCTCTTAAGAAGGGAAAATTCCAAGGGAAGATGAAGTCTTGTGAAGATTTGTTCTAAGGTTTTTCTTTGAAGGTCATCTTGGAATTTTTTTATATAATTTTTTTTATAGAACAATTCAGATAGTGAAACCTAGAGGTGTTTCAAAAGAGATAGCTAATAATACTAGGTATGAATTGAATGTCTTCAATCATTACAAGTTTGGAGTTATACTCAATGGAAGTTGAGATTTTTACAACTAAGGTTTTCTTCTTCAAAACAAGTCATCTTTCCATTTTCGTTATAACTTATTTTTGGGAATGATTCAAGGACAAAAAATTGGAGGAAGTTTAGAGAAGATATTGAAGACACTTGGGTACAAGTTTTAGATCCTAATTCATTATAGGTACAAAGGTATAGTTGTTGGAATTCAGGGTTTGTGACTAATCCAAAAACTATTCCCAAACAAGTGTTCCAGATAAAAAGGTTACATTTGAATCTTGGTAGGTCCAAATTGAATTTCACATGTTGCATTAGAAGGATAATATATTTATATCCGAGGTCTAAGTTTCAGAATAAAAAAAGTAAAATTGAACTCGTGGTGAATCTCATAAGTTTGCAGATTTGAGGTACAGTTCAAAGCAGTTTTGTATGCAGATTTAAGAAGTGGTTTTGAGATTGTATTTGAAGTTTGTGATGTTGTTGTGAGGTTGTGATGATGTTGTATGCTCTGCTATGAAGTTGTGATGTTGTGATGAGTGGATGTTTCCTTTAGTGGGTTTTGTCTTGAATGGATGTTACTGTCAATGGATGTTGTCGTTAGTGATTACATTATGGGAATGATGCTATGAGGCTTGCTAGGGTTTGAAGGATTGTGTAACATCCCCATTTTCAAACTCCAAACTAGTGATGTGTATTGTAAATACGACATGTGGCCAAGAGCTAAGAAATGTATATTGTAAATGTGATGTGTGGCCGAGAGCCAATATGTAAACAATGTAAATTGAAATATGATGAATAAAATGTATTACCAACTGTAGACAGACACAGACGAATATTGGGAGCTAAGTATCCACAAGAGAGGGTAGGGGTCCAAGGGGGAGAGTTACCCATATCTATTAAACCAAAACCCATTTCCTATTTTCTCTAAATTATCCTTTCCATGAACCTTCCCTTAGTTGTTGAGTGTTTTAGAGCCCAATCATTGAATTCATGTAAAAGGGTTGGTGTGAGAGTCACTTCCCATAGTTTTTTAGAGAATGGGGGTTGAGTACAATTAGCTTGGGAAGAGTGAAATTAAAGCGAGAAAGAGAAAGAGAGGAAATTCATATGGGTAGGGGACCAATTTTCACACATTCATGTTTTTGCACAAAGAGTTATTTTTACATGGAGTTTTCTGACAAACAATAGAGTTCTGACTGTGGGAGATTGTAGGTAGCTATTGTGGACATGTTTGGCTATTGTTTGGAGATAAAATTTTGTGGGTAAAGAGGCCATGTTCCTGGGAGTGATGAGTTGTTCTAAATTCATCCAAGGAGTATGCATTTTGGCTGTTGGGTGAATTTGTGTTGTAGTTGTAGAATTCCTGAAGTCCCAACAAATAGAATTCTTGTCCAACCTATGTTGGAAGCCCTCGAGGGGAGTGGAAAGGCCTGAGGGACTGTGAGCAGTGAAGGGGGATTCCATCCCTTGGGTTGTGCGGGTTGAGGGGAATCTTGATGGTGGAATGGAATTAGTTAAGAGTTTAACTGTTGAAAGGGGGGCATTAGCCAGCCTTAGGGACCTTTGTCTCTTGTGGATTCATAGGTCCAACTTGAGGGTGTCTTGTTATTTAGAACTAGAAAAGAAAGGCTATAGTTGGGAGGAATGCCTTTCCTTTGCAGCAGGTTGCACATTTTATAAGATAAGTGTTCTAATTGATGTGTTTAATTGTGTTAAATTCTAATATGTATATTTGTTTTGAATCTACTCTGAGTTAGCTTGGTTAATGTTGCTTGTCGTGATCATAATGATGTTGGAATGATACTGTATGTTATATATCTATTTCTATGCAAGGTTGAGCAACTGTATTTACATTGTTGTAGAACATGGACAATTGATGAACTTTTATTTCTTGTTCTATGTTAATTTTCGCATTTAATTGGTATCAAAAAATTTATTGGATTGTTTTAGTAGTGATGTAACCCAGCTGGGGGATGAGTACATTACAAAGTGGTATCAGACCTACTGGTTCAATAATGGACCCGTATGGGCCAAGAACCAACACAAATTTGGATAAATTCTCTGTTATGGACTTTGGTGTGAGTGAGTAGGGGAAAATGGTGGAAAACCATAGTGAAAATCCCCAATTTCGTGGGAGAAATCAAAATTAGTTTCCCAAAATTTCCTRATACATTTTAATGGTTTTAAACGGMTATWTTGCAGAGTTAAATTCGGTCTACAAGGTCRAATTTCATGTTTTAATGGAGGTCGATGGAKCTAGGAGAGTTTAAAGAATCGACGACCAAGATTGCTTTTGATCTTGCGATCAACGACATAGATTCGTTTTGATAAATTTAAAATTTMTAAGGATTTTGAAGTTTGGCAAGGTTACCAGACCGATGGATAAGATTTATTTYGGGGTTTGTGAAATGGATGAGATCGATGACCCATATTCASCTGGGTATTTTATCAATTTTTTTCTAAGTGTGAGGCTTGAAAAAATAACCCRTCGACGATCGATGGATTAGATCGACGAGTTGGGAAAAGTGTTGGAAATTCAYGAAGAGAAAACATCAATGACTGATGGACAGGAGTCAKTACAKTTAGGAGAAKTTGAAGGATATCGAYRGTCCATATTCAGTTGRACTGTGCTTGAAAATTTACTAAGTGTTGAAGTTTCCCAACTGAATCCGYCRATGGTCAAATYAGTGAGATTTGCAGTGAGTTTTAAGTAGTCGGTAGAAMTCACTCATGGTCGATGGTTGAATCAAAGAGTTGGGGGAAGAGTGGGTGTGGCCRAAGGAATATCCAATTTTCRATGGCCAATGGTTGGGGATTGGAATATTTTGGCCAAAATTTATAAGTGGCAAGGTTTTCCAACAAAACTTGTCGATGGCCRGCGATCGACATCGAYCAAATTCTGTTAATCATTTTGAYAGTYGATGAAAGTTATTGATGTTCGAAAGGATGATGGATAGGTCGACCAAAAYGACAAAGAGTTTTGTCAGCCATAATTCATCTCTATTCATTGATGGTCGAYGGTTGGGGGTTGGCCAAATCCACTTAAGTGTTTTCAATCGATGATGGAAATMATTRATGSCTGATAGGTCAGTGGTCAGGMATTGGTTGATYTGGTGAAGTGTTTCAAAACAAGYGACACAATTCTTCGATGGCCATTGRGCTARTGGTCRAGYGTCRACCAACTTGGTGAGGAGTTTGGGTCATKCAAGAGAATCRGTCGATGGTCAATGTAGGAAAGAGGATGATGATTTCATCMTCCAYGTGTCATTCCATGTCATCATCCATGTGTTAATCCATGCTAGCCAACAGAAGTCGTTGATGGCCAATGGTCAGGTCGACCAATTTGGGGAAGTGTTTTCGACATCCTCRGGATCGTCGATCATCGAGGGACCAATGGTCGGGAATTGATCGAATTATTAAGGAGTTTTAATTTKTCAACAAAGATCGTTGATAGTCGACATTCGAATAGGCTGATTTAGAATTGTGCACAAATTAGACATCGAGGAGTTGGGTTGATGGCCAACAGTCGAGTCGACGGTYTTGAGAAAATGTTTTGCGCACCCAAAGGAGGATGTCAATCGTCGATGGTCGATAGAGTGAGATCAACAGTTTTTGTTTCTCTTGATTTGAGATCAACAAGTAAGATTTAATGGGTTGTTAACAKAGTAAAATAGTYARTTTAATATGAAKATTGTCGAACTTTTCATATTTTTGAAGGTCATTAACTTGTGRGGCATTTTTAGGGCCTAAACGACATTTTTAGGTAGTCGAAACCCACAAAAACAAATTGTARCAAGGTACACTTGGTCTCTACATCTCAAATAAAAGGWCTCAAATAAATATATCCAACTATCTAAACGGTTTGTAAAACAGASCTCGTATGAGAAAGTTACAGSCAAAATAGYRAGTGTAAAMTTTTGGCACCAGATTTACTTCYGGAAGACATAAMTTCATGCTRAGAAATCTGTTTKGGCCATAGGAGTAGTTGATGGAAATATCATGACCCATAGAAGCTAATTGTGGAGTCAGAATCGGGTTATGGATACCTRAAAATGTGTTGGGAGTGAAATATAATGTTAGGTAGCTAGAGAGGTAGTGGAGGCCATTCAATGTAAGGTGGACTAGGTCCACTATATTTTTAAATAAGGCCCACTTTGGTAGTTAGATATAATAAATGGGTAGTTAGATATAATAAATGTAAGAGGACTTCTTAGAAGGTTCAATGTTAGGTAGCTAGAGAGGTAGTGGAGGCCATTCAATGTAAGGTGGACTAGGTCCACTATATTATTAAATAAGGCCCACTATGGTAGTTAGATATAATAAATGGGTAGTTAGATATAATAAATGTAAGATGAATTCTTAGAAGGTTCAATGTTAGGTAGCTAGAGAGGTAKTGGAGGCCATTCAATTTAAGGTGGACTAGKTCCACTATATTATTAAATAAGGCCCATTATGGTAGTTAGATATAATAAATGGGTAGTTAGATATAATAAATGTAAGAGRAGTTCTAACAAGGTTYTGCTTCTAGAAGATTCCTCCTCTAGAATGTTCTTAGGTGATGGTMACACTATATAAATGGGTTCAAGAAATGTAATGGGATATATGAAGAGAARTATTGTATTGTGAGTGGTAGCTCAATAGGAGGATGCCCCCTTGAAGAGGCAAGTCAATAGGAGATGATACCTTCCATAATAGGATCCATTGTATGGTGTTTCCATACCCTAAGGGTTTGATATAATAAAGTGGTGGTTTTCTATATTTTTCTCTGAATCTTTGTGGTGTTTCTGTATGCAAGTATTTGGTTCTTAACAGATAACTTTTTTAGCATACATGGATAAATTGGGTAAAATGGTCAAACATCTCCGAACCATAACTTTCATCTCAGAGCTCAGATTTGAGAAAACAAATAGTCATTGGAAAGTTATTGTGGAGTAGAAGACATTTTTCGACCCAAAATTTTGAATTGAGTGTTGTATTTTCTTAGAAATTGAAAAAGAGGTTGTTGTAGCAGTAAATAAGTGGAAATTACAACATGGATGTTGTAACTTTTCACTCAGAACTCAAAATGAGGCATGAGTACAACCGTTGGAAACTTGTTTCGGAGAGGAATTCATTTAAGAAATAATATTCTATGATAATGCATTAATAATATTCATAATTTGAAATGAACAATGACATGTAATCTAATTAATAAATATTTTGCAATATGCTTAACTCTAACAACAGTTATTGCATGCACATTCTTGTATAATTAGAGATACATAAAAACATACTTTAGTTACTACATGAGAAATAGAGATATGGAGGATTCTCACGGTTCTTACAGCCATGGAAAAGAATTTATAGGTTTGCATGTCAGCATGGGTAATGCTGAAACTGAGTCTAATGGAAGAAGAGACAGGCAAGAGCCTGCAACTATGAGAATCCTGGGAAAATAAGTGCAGAGCTATAGGGTCGATAATGAAAGGAACATGAAGGCTCAATAAAAGATAATTCAAGGCCTAAATATGATACAAAAGAAATTTAACAAAGATTCAGGAAAAAGGAAAGAAGCTAGCGCCAAGCAAGTGAAAGTGTTTGGGTCTCACAATAGGAGGGATAAACATGGAGGATCTAAACGATCAAGGAGTATTAGAAGACATCAACATCATCATTCCCTAGGGAAATCAACTATAAAAACATATGCACGATCAAGGTCGGTAAGTATCCCAAGTATATCTCATGTTAGGCATCAGAGAAGGAGACATGGGTCAAATAGTTTGTCAGGGGAATTGAGGAAAATCAAGCCACCATCATTTGATGGAGAAAACAAGAAATGTGAAGATGCAGAAGCATGGTTTCTTTGAATGAGGAAATATTTCCAATTTCATAACTACTCATCAAATGCAGAAGACAGAATTGCATCCTACCACCTTCAAGGGAAGGCATATATGTGGTGGCTCCAGCTGAAGCAAGTTAAGCACCTTGATGAGAAAATAATTTCTTGGAAGCAATTCAAGAAATATTTTCAGCAAAAGTATTTGTCAGAGAAATATGATGAAAAGAAGATGCAAGAGTTCTTTGAACTTAAGCTTAGGAACACCACCATGGATGAATATGAGAGAAATTTCTTGGAACTTCTCAGGTATGTGAGCTTCATCAAAGATGAGAAGGTCAAAATTCAAAGGTTCCTGAGTGTACTGCCATACTTTTACAAGGAAAAAATCCAGTTTGATGAATCCAGGAATTTAGAAGAAGCCATAAGGAAGGACAATTATTTGTATGAAAAGAATAGAGTAAATACAACTTTCCAAAGGAGCTGGGATGACAAGAAGAAAGTAATGATGGATCAAAGAAAGAAGGGATCTAAGCCACCTTTCATCAGAAATGGATCATAATCATATTAGCAAGTACAACCATCTCAAGATAATCATAAAATGACAGAGTCTTTGGGAAAGAGGTCAAGGCATCAACCCATAAAGTGTTTGAGATGTGAAGGAGATCACATGTATAAATATTTTCCTCACCGAGGAGATAAGATGAATATTTTACATAGCATCAAGAAGGAGGAGACAATAGAGGACATGGGAAAAATCATGCCAAGGATCTATGAAACCTTGGACAATAAACAAGTAGAATATCATTACCACATGATTGAAGTGGAAGGTAAGATTGATAATCACCCCATATCTATTTTAATTGATTCTGGAGCTAGTCATAGCTATATAGATCCAATGCTAATTGAAATATTTAAATTGAACAAAATTAAGCATGAAAAGTCTTAGTTATTTCAACTATCTACTGGAACCAAGAGAAGAATTAATGATCTCTTTAAATAATTCCCTATAAATATGAATGGAACTAACAATAAGGAAGATTTGAACATAATACCATTGGGGTCTTATGACTGCATGATTGGTATGGATTGGCTAGAAAACCATCGTGATGTTTTAGATTGTTATAAAAAAAAATTCACATGTCTTGATGAAGAAGGGGATTCAAGTACAGTGCAAGGTATTCCAAGGTCTATATCTATCCGAGATATTTCAGCATTGCAGCTGAAAATAAGTTTTAGAAAAGGGTGCTAGAGATATGTAGCCCATATGAAAGAGCCAATGAAGGATATAGAGCCAAGTCTCGAAGATTATCTAGTCTTGAAAGAGTATAAAGATGTCTTTGACGAGTTACCAGGATTTCCACGAAAGAGGGACATAGATTTCTCAATTGACTTAATTCCAGGAGCTTCCCTAGTATCTACGACTCCCTACAGAATGAGCACGCCATAGATAAAAGATTTGAAAATGCAACTAGAACAGTTGCTAAAGAAAGGGTACATACACCCAAGTGTCTCTCCTTGGGGTGCCCCAGTTTTTTTGTCAAGAAGAAAGATGGAACGTTGAGGTTATATATTGACTTCAGATAGTTGAATAAGGTTAGAATAAAGAATAAATACCCTTTTCCAAGGATTGATGATCTTTTTTATCATATGAAAGGAGAAAATATATTATCCAAGATTGACTTGAGGCCAGGCTATCATTAGGTGAGAATCAAAGAAGAAGACACTAGAAAAACAACCTTTAGGAAAAGGTATGGACACTAAGAATTTGTGGTGGTGCCTTTCGGTTTGACAAATGCACCAGCTACCTTTATGTGTTTGATGAATGGGATGTTCAAAGATTTCCTGGATACGTTCATAATTGTGTTCTTGGATGATATACTTATTTATTCCAAGACATAACAAGATCATGAGAGACATTTGAGGATGGTGCTACAAGTGTTGAGAGAGAACTAATTGTATGCCAAATTGAGTAAGTGCACATTTTATCAAAAGAAGATCCATTATTTGGGTCACATTGTTTCATAAGAGGGCATAGCAGTGGATCCAAAAAATATTGAAGCAATCAAGATTTGGTCAGCGCCAACAAATATTTCATAGGTTATATCATTTATGGGTCTAGTTGGTTATTATAGGAGATTAATTGTGGGATTTTCCAAAATTGCACACCTAATAATGTTAATATTATGGTATCTGTGGGAGGTATTTACCTCCACATGTGAACCTGACGAGAATAGAAGACTCCGGGAAGCAAGAGAAACCCTAATGAGTTGGCTAATAACCCTAGAAGCCTTTTCGGCTCAAGACGATAATTTATATTAGGATATTAGCCTCCAAGAGAAGAAGTCGACCAGATATAATAATAATATACTGAACAGACACATACCCAGAAGGAGAAGTCGGCCCCAGCAAAACTGGTAGAACCACTATAAATACAGGGTGCCAATTCTCATTTGTGACATCTCAGAATTGCAGTTTTCCCAGTTGGTTCACACTGCAGTTGTAGTATTGTGCGAAGGTTTGGAGGAAGAGCCGGTGCAGCTGCAGCAACAACAAGTTTTTAGTATTAGCTTGAATATCTCTTGGCTAGGGTTTGGGACTATGTGATCAAATTTTTGTGATGCGCTATCCTTAGGGAATGATGCACTACCCTTTGTTTGGCTATCTAGCCTAGGGTTTTCTTCCGGAGGAATTCTCAGTCAAGGTTAAGGTGCTCGGAGGGAGGCTTTGGCCTATGGTTGGGTGATGAAGGTATCGTCAATGGTAAAATGAGCACACTAGCTTCTATATTCTAACAGGTTATGGGCCCACTCCCCTTTAGTCAGCCTAAAATGCTAGAAGGAAACATAGCCACTAGACATTGAGCTCATTGAGGATCTGCTGCTAGGGTTACTAGCAAGAGCAGTTTCCAAAAACACTGCAGCTAGGGTTACTAGCAAAAGCAGTTGTAGAAACCCTAAACCTCTTGTTGAGGCACCTTAAGTGAGGAGATTGACCTAATATCCGAATAGATCAGTGTGCCCTAGCCCAACACATCTCCCAGTACTCTCAGAAGGCCAAGACGTGAAGTTTGGATTTCTGGTCAAATCTAGGGTTTGACCAAGTCAAGCAAGCCATGACGAACTCTATGAAGTTTGAGAAAAAGCTATATGGAGCCTCTAACTTCAGAGCATGGAAGACAAGGATTGACCTCATCCTTGGTAAGAATAAAGTGCTGGATATTGTGAAAGGAAAGATTGTGAAACCAGAGTTTAAAGAAGGAGAAGAGAAGGAACCGCAGAACGTTGCAGCTATGGAGAAGTTCAAAGACGTTGACATCAATGCCATGAGTATTATAGTGGATTCCATAAAATACCACTTGATACCCTACATCTCCCATCTTGACTCATCAAAGAAGATGTAGGATTCCCTAACAAATCTCTTCTCAGTCAGAAACATTGGACAGGCTATGAGTCTGAAGAATGAGCTCCGTGACATGAAGATGAATGATGATGATAGCATAACATCATACTTTGTAAGGATATCCCAGTTAAGAGATCAACTACAAGCTATTGAGGAGATCACTTCAGAAAAGGAATTGGTGAACATAGTACTCAATGGTCTTCCCAAGACATGGGATGCATTTTCCACAAGTATGAACACAAGGAAGGAGTACCCGACATTTGAAGAAATTTGGACTTGTTGTGCTCAAGAAGAATCAAGGATCAATGCAAAAGAGAAACCTCAAAATAAGTATGATGATCAAGCCTTCACAGCAAGATTCAAGAACTTCAGGGACAAAAGAAAGTTCGATCCAAGAAGGAAGCCAAAACAAAGAAAAGACATTTCAGAAATACAGTGCTTCAATTGTCAGAAGTACAATCACTACAGGAATCAGTGTCCCGAGCTAAAGAAAAGGAAGGAGAAACATGAAGCATCGATTGCCGAAGAAAAGGAACCTACAAAGAAGACTAAGCAGGATGGAAGAGACTTCTTCTACTAAAAGGTAACAACACTCTTCTTATTTCTTGTACATTTCTTGTTTGCATCATCTCTGTACATATCTTGTATATCTATCTCTTGGAAGATAATGTG
>JZKD02S0866188.1:112639-133401 GCA_000966675.3 Picea glauca
TTGAAGCTTGCTGAACATCTTAAGAAGACGAGGTTTTTTTCCTGATTGGGTTTCCTCTTGAAAAAATCTGTGTCTCGTACTTGTGAATGAATGCTGTGTGTGATTGTTGTTCGTTCTACTATCTGCTTTATGTTTATAACTCTGAAATTCACAGTAAAGACTCACTGACACTTAGATTAATGACTCAAAGTGAAAAATGAAAGTAAATGGTTAATAAATTACACTAACTGAATCCCCCCCCCCCCCCTCTCAGTTAGTTCATACCTGTAACACTCTAAAAATAGGAACATAAATTATATTTTTATGAATAAGTAATCCATGTTCTTTCATCTCATATTCTTTTATTTTTTGTTGTACATTTTCTTGTTGTAAGCTTTCTTTTACCTGTAGGTAATGTTGATCTGTAACAACAACATCCAAAATTTTGTTCTTCAAATTTGATTGATTCATATTAATGGTTGTAGCATATATGAGATGTACTCTTCTATTAATTGCATCAATGACTTTATTTTGTTTTCCTTTGATATGCTTGATGTCAAAATCGTATTCACATGAAAATTTCAGCCATCTCATTTTCCTGGCATTCAAATTTGGATGTTCAAAAAGATATTTCAGACCACTATTGTCTATTTTTAATTAAAATATCTTTCCCATGACATAATTCCCTGGCATATTCAATGCATGAACAATAGCAACAAGCTCCAAGTCATGTGTGGCATAGTTCCTCCCATGGTCTTTATGGTTTCTTTACTCATAACCAATGACATGCTCATTTTGAGTGAGGACTCTACCAATTCCTTCCTTGCATGCACCTGTACATACTGAAAAAATTTCATTTGGGTCAACAATCTTTAAAATAGGTGCACTATTAAGTAATTCTTTCAAAAAATTAAATTTCCCTTCACACTCAACTGTCCATTCATATTTAATTCCCTTCTTTTGCAAAGAACTATGGGATGAGTAATCTTAGAGAACCCTACTATAAATATTTTGTAGTAACCAACTAGTCCCATAAAAGATCTGACTTCTGAAACATTCATGGGTGTTGGTCATCCTCTAATGGCTTCAATCTTCTCTGGGTCTACTGCTATACATTTTTCTAAAATAATGTGTCCCAAGTAGTGGATCAATTCTTGGTAAAAAGAACACTTACTAATCTTGTCATACAACTAATGTCCCCTCAACACTTGCAACAACAATCTCAAGTGATGTTAATGCTCTTCCACTGAATTATAATAGATAAGTATGTCATCCATGAAAACTATGACAAACTTATCCAAATAATTTATGAATATTCCATTCATTAAGCACATAAAGACAGTTGGTGCATTGGTCACTCCAAATGGGACCACTACAAATTCATAATGTCCATACCTGGTTCTAAAGGTTGTCTTATTGATATCCTTTTCATTGATTCTTACCTGGTGGTATCTTGATCTCAAGTCTATTTTTGAAGATATTGTTTCCCCTCTTCATGATCAAAGAGGTCATCAATTCTTGGTAGAGGGTATTTTTTCTTCAAGGTGGATTTATTCAATTATTTAAAGTCAATACACAGCCTCAATGTTGAATCCTTATTTTTTACAAAGAGTACTAGTGCTCCCCAAGGTGAAACACTAGGGTGTATGTACCCTTTCTTCAACAATTCTTCCAGCTATATTTGTAATTATTTTAATTGTGGTGTACTCATTATGTAAGGTTTTTTTGATACTGGGGCAGCTCCTAGTACTAAATAAATAGAAAACTCTACCTTCCTCTTCGATGGAAATCTTGGTATTTCTTGGAATACATATTCAAACTCTTGCAGTACCGAAAAAAATTTAAGGCTTGGCCCTTTTTCCTTTTCGTGTTCCTTAGCATGGAATGCATAAAATTGACATCATTTCCTGAAACATCTCTTCAGTTGTAAGGTTGAATTATCCCTTATAAAAATGGGTCTTGGAATTCCTTTTATGGTGCTATTTTTCCCTTCTTCATCAAGACATCTAAATGTCTTGCTATGACAATCTAGGACAACGTGATGCTTGTCCAACCAATCCATTCCAATTAGAATACCATAATATACCACTGGTATAATATTTAGATTAGAATTAGTATTAACTCTGTTAACACTTATGGGATAACCTATGACCATCTCATTGATCCTTCTTTTGGTTCTAGTGGCTAGTTGAACAAAACTTGATTTTTCAAGCTTATTTTTCTCCAAATGTAATATATCTACTATTTTAAGATCAATGTAGCAATGGCTTGCTCCTGAATCAATTAAAATAGCAACAGATTGATTAATGTTGTTACCTTCCACCTCGATAATATTGGATTGGTACTCTTCTTGTCGATCTTCTAAGGTTGCATATGTTTTTCCCATGTCTTCTACTATGGTATCCTCTTGGATGTTGTTCATAGTCTTCTCTTTATCTCCTCTATGAGGGAAATCCTTGTATAGGTGATTTTCTTTGAACCCCCAACATTGAATTGGTGGTCTTCCTCTTTTTCTCAATGAGTCTTCTTTCCTTGTTTCATCCTTACCAGGTTGATCTTACTGATTTTTATTTGGGATATTTTTGTTGAAAGTAGTTTTGAATCCCTTCATTCTCTGATAATATTTCTCCTTCTTCATATCTCTCCAAGTCTTTTGCATGGATTCTCTGCCCTTTCCTTGCTCATACAGGTATTTATCCTTCATGATGGTCTCTTTCAAAGTCCTAAGCTCATCATACTAGATATTTTCATTATAAAAGGATGGGATTCCACTCAAAAACATCTGTATTTTCACCTTCTAATCCTTTATAAACCCCACATACTTTAGCAATCCCAAGAATTTATTTTCATACTTTTCCATGGTCATGCTTCACAACCTAAGTTCAAAGAACTCCTTCATTTTATTGTCATAGAAGTGATATGAAAGTTACTCTTTTATGAAAATACCTCTTGAATTTCTTCCAAGTGATCATGCTCTCATTTATGTTCTCAGATTTCTTAAGTTGATCCCACCACATAGAAGTTTTCTCATGCAAATGGTAGGTGACAATTCTATATTATGGGTTTGATGAGTAGTTATGCAATTGAAAATACCTCCTATGTCCAATCAACCATACTTCAACATCATCTTCCCTTTCTCTTTCACCATCAAAGGATTGTGGCTTAAGCTTCCTCAACTCTCATTGCAAACTTTCCAATTCATGTCTTCTTTGTTGGTGCCTAATAGGAGACACCTCTAGACCACTTATATGATCTTCATATGCATAAACATTTCTTGATGAGTAAGGAGGTGAGTGATGTTTATGAGTTCTGCTAGCACTTATTAAATAACCAACTCTTTTGTATTTATCTCTTATTTTGTTATATCTTCCCTCTTCCTCATGTCTTTATTTTGATCCATTTGTTGCTTGCCTCTGCAACCAATTTAGTATTTTCATCACTCGAGAATTTATCTAATTTTTTTCTCTTATCATCCTCTTATCTAATTTTGTTCTCTTATCATCGTCTTGAGCATTTATCTATTTTTTTTTCTCATTTATCTAATTTTTTTTAACTTATCATCCATATTTCAAGGATTAGGTATATTCTCTTCTAGATACCATATCCAACATATTTTATTATAGCCGACAATAAATTGGATGAGCCTCTCAATTTTGATTTGATTTATGGGAAATCTTCAAGGGTAAGTGTTGGTTGAATTGCAGTTATAGGTTCTCCAAACAATCATTTTGGAATTAGATATTTTTCCAAGTCCTTTATTCTATCCTTCAAAAATGAATTTTCTTTTTCAATATCAAAAAAAATTATTTCAGTGCTTCCCTAATTGTCATCATAAAATTCCAATATTTTCAAGGGTGGAACCCCATGAAAATCGATTTCTAATTAATTCTATTTGTTTTCCTATTAACTTTTTATATTAATAATTTTTATAATTCTTGTGGTAGGCCACATGCTCAAGTGTAATAGACTCTTCTTCAAATATCTATGGCTCTTGGAAATCCAAAGCCTCAACAATTTCCCTAGTATCCATTAATCTTTGTTATGACCAACTTGGTTCTTCTATTACTTCATCTACTTCCATGCCTTGGGGACTTTCTCATAGAAACTCATCTACTAACTTAACATATTGCACTCTACGTCCAAGACATTCATTTTTTACTATCATCAAACCAGGGAATCCATGATTGTTGAATTCTTCAAAGTTCATTGATGTTCATTTTCATGTACCTTGGAGGTCACTAAGAAAAGAGAGGTTATGTTTCATTTTATGGAATATTTGTTCCTTCTAAGTACCATTTGTATATGTTTAGGTTCATTGTAGTCCATCAAAACTACACATAGAGTAGAGAATAAATATGACAAATTTATTAAATTCAAACTGGTGTGAATTTTTCTTGAGAGAGTCTTGGCTCCCACACATAGAAAGGCCCCCATACTCCACAAATCGAGTAGAAAAAATACCAAGGTACTAGTGGTATGGATATTTTTGGAACTAGAATTAAAAATACCAATGCATCAAACCCCAATAAAATTAGTGAACAATACCTTTAAAGGTTATATACCAGAGCACCAAGCTCCTAGAGTTGATTGTAAGTAGAACTCAAAGATTTAGAGGGATGAAAGCCAAAACAAAGTGGTGGAGACATCACCTGTAGATAGTATAATAAAGTATGTAGAGAGACCACATGTTAGACCAGAACAAAATTGTATTAACATATTCCAATAACCAGACAACAAATATGTTCCAAGAACCAATGAAATATAGTAACTATCCACTAAGAACACCTTGTTGTTGAATCCTTCAGAAAAAAATTCTAATAAACTAACTAGATAGAAAGGGTATATGTTACTAGATAAAGTCCAATATGAATGGCCTTGATCCAAATGCCTATACAAGCTTCCTCCCTATGTTTCTTTATTATTCCACCTTTCTGGTGAAAAACCTTGATGAAGGATTCAATAGACATGACAAAGATTAATTAAAGAATGTGAATGGGAAGAGGCTTGTCGGTTCAGATACCATCATTGTGATTGAGGTATGATAAGGATGACATTGAGACAATTGGTGATTAAAGGTGATGTACTTGCATCATTTCTAATGGAATATCCAACAATACTGAGAGGAGGGGGTGAATCAGTATTGCCTACTTTTTCTTTTTAACTTCATCCATATTAAGCACACATATTAATTATTCAATTAAGCAATATATGATGAACAACAAACCCTTATGAACACAATATTTTATCGTGGAACCCAATAGGGAAAACCACCAACTCTTTTCTCATCAATAAAATTTTCTTTTACAAAATTGTTTTCAAGCTACAACTTGATGGAGAGACATTCCCCAAGTTTCTTCAGCTACAACTGAAAGAATTTTTCCACACCCCATTTACCAGCCACAACTGGAAGGATGCACCCACACCCTCATTCACCAGCAACAACTGGTAAGAGGCTTCAACCCCCTGTTTAGTCATCTACGACAGACAAGGAAGCACCAACTCCCTCTGTTCACCAGCACCAACTGGTAGGAGGCTTCGACCCCCTATTTATTCAGCCACAACTAACAAGGAAGCACCAACTCCCCTGTAGGATCCAACCTTCCCTTGCACCACCCAACCACCCTTAGTTTATAATGCAATTCAATCTCTTGTGCTCTTCATCAATTTTGACTCATGCAACCATTGTTGTACTTTGTACTTGTCTGTTGAAGCCTCTGCTTGTATGGTCTTCTTTATAAATTTATGGATTCCATAACTGCTACTTTGTCTTCTTCTATTCTTGATCTTCAATTAGACATTGACAGGAACCTTAGGAAAAAGAGTTCTTCATATTTGACCCTTCTTTTTTTTTTGATCTTCTAATCTCAACCACAGAGACACATTCTTCTCACCACTTTTTCTCATTTATATAATCTTCAAACTGGTGTGAGATTTAAAACATTGTGTCCCTTTATTTGAAACATTGTATCTTTTCATTTAAAATGATAAACTAAACTTTAATTAATATCATTTTTCCTTTTTATTCTTTATTCATATTTTCATGATTTATTCTCTTTTAATCATGACTGTGTATTAGTTCATTCTTCATCATAAATTGATCACAGTCTGGATCAATTTAATCATTTATAATCGATCCCTAATCTTTTTTATATTTACAGAGACCATATTCCGTGAAGGCACCTCCTTCAAACCATTTCATATAACCATGCATCACAAGACCACATATTTTACCAACTATAGTGATGTATAGTTAAACTCTTATAGCATATGGCCAATGACATGACCTCATGTTTAGGCGAGACGAGCGCATAAGCGCTTATCAATTGAATGAACACGATTCTCTCTCCCGATGGGATGGAGGGCTGACGGGATTTCGACACTTTTCCCTTCGAATCTTCATGACTTACAATACTTCATAACTCCCGATTATGATATCGCTGAAACAATCAGATGTTTCATGTTTATTTTGTGGAGATAGATCAACGGTCCTCTTTATACCTTACACTCCTTCGTACACTGATAAATCCGATGGTTGCGACTTAATCATTCATCGAGATGCACAAACACCATTTACTCTGTGACTTCGTATATTACACTTATTCTATCCTTCCACTGTGTTAGATCGATGGTTGAGAATTCTCTCGATGTGATCTTCATATTGGACGACTCATGTCCACTTCAAAAATTCATCCTTCAGTACTTTAGCCCTTAGTCCCTTCGGTACTTCGACATTTCTTCCTTCACGACTTTGGCCTTCGCGACTTCGGCCTTTTGTCCCTTCGGCATTTCGTCTTTCGCGACTTCGACATTTCAGCTTTTCACGACTTAGGCCATTCAACCTTTCATCATTTTTGCATTTGGGACTTCTGGATCTTAGAGTATTTTCTTGCTATGAAAAACTCTCAAAGTAGAAACTCTCGACATGATGTAAAAATGCTGACATCACATGATGACTTGGCATGTGCCAATTAGTTGTCATGTGTCACTCATATTCGTGATATGCACATATCTAAAATGTTGAATCAACTTGACATTTGTCATTGCCTGATTATGCCATATGTCCTTCATGACGTAGTCTACTGATTTATTATGCCACATATCCTTCTCAAATCAACAGTCCTTGTTCCTTTGTGATCTGACGACCCAGAGCTTATCGGGTCTTCGCATTTTGTAAGTTTGGAGGACTACTCACCTCCCTTCTTCCATTCCTGATTTCCCGATATCTGACTTCCTGATATTTGCTTATGTTGGATCGATGGTCCACGACCCTCCATGATCCAATGGTCCAGATCATATCACGATTTCGCATTTCGTGGTTTCATGCAACACTGTCTTTGACATTTTTGATCTGTGATTTAGTGAAATTCCAATCACTTGCCACATGTCCTCTTGATCCAACGAATCAGACCATTTCGCTGCTTTGGAGTGTTAATTAGCTCTTGGGATTATCCTCCTTGTAGCTCCACTAGATCCGACGGCTAACGGATATTCTTGAAGAATATAAAGGGTCACGATATTTCAATGGCCCTCGAGCCCACGGTCACTCAAATGACTGATGTGCATTGTATCAGACAATCAACATGGTCAAACTCTTCATCGGATGGTTGTTGACATTCTCATTCTGATCGGACGGCTGGTAAGGCTTCTCACATTTTCTGCGCACTGATCAATTGTTAAGTATTTTCACTAATCCAGACGAAATCTCTATAATTCGTTATTCCTTCAGAACTTTTGAGCTTTCAATTATTCGCTTCTCCTGTTCACTCTTTCAATCTCTGCACACTGTTTGAGATATCTTTCTTAACTGATATATTGTTGACATCAATGAAAATCTCATTTGTCATTTAACAACAGATCGTCACATTGACTGTTGACATCAATGACAATCTCAGTTGTGGTTATTTATCATTAACAATAGATCATCACATCAATTGTTGACATCAGTGACAATCTTAGTTGTGGTTATTCATCATTAACAATAGATCATCACATCAATTGTTGACATCAATGACAATATTTCCAAAAATTTCTCAACTGATATATTGTTGACATCAATGACAATATCAGTTGTGGTTATTCATCATTAACAATAGATCATTACATCGACTATTGATATCAATGACAATATTTCCAACAATTTCCATATCCTTAAGGACATAAGAAATTGCATAATGAAACCACCCCCATTTTTCCTCAAAACCCCTTCATTAAGAGAGGTATCCTTTTTCTCAAGGGAATCGTTGTGGAAGTTGAGTTCTCTCAAAACCTGAAAGTACGAAACCTTATCTAGGATATTGAAATCCTTATGAATTTGAGTGATACTCGATACAATCTTATTATGAGTCGAGATAGATTTCAAGACCATTAATTTGATAATTATACTTGAAACTCTTATGTCAACTGGACAATTTATTATAGATTCATTTGTTAGAAGTCCCTCATAAATATCATAGGCCTCAACTTCATTTTTTTTGGACATTCCTAGTCCACAAGAAAAGTTTGTTTCGATTTTTTCCTTGAGACCTAATATGATTCACCCCACACCTACCACTGTTGATCATTTCATACATTTTATGAGTAGTAGTCCTTAGTTGTTGCCGATTAGTGGAAAATATCAACAATCAAAATATTTCACATATTACTCATAAGCATGCCTTGCTCTCGATTGTGTTTATCCTCCTTTCAATTATAACAAATATTGTTAATTTTGGTACCTCTTGCACATTACTAGTACCTCTTTGGGAGAGGCTTGGATCCCTTACAAAGGCTTGTATATTTACTTTGAAGTGATAAGGTCAAACAAATTCTTAGTGATCATAATCTATCTATAGAAATACATTTTTGACTTGTTTAGAGGACTACCTCCATTTTAGTGGCATTCATTATGAGGTTGACCAATCTTAGAGTGACATCACCACCACATAATGATTGTTCATAAAATTTATAGAAACCTATCAAAGAAGGTTTTATTGTCCTAGGGATTTTATTTTCATCAAGTGATATCTCGATGAAGGGTCATTCGACCCATCCATAGATTAGTTTTCCCATTGACAAGAACCAAGGGAAGGGTCAACCAACCCTTCCTCCAACTTATTATTCTCATCAAGGGTAGAGCCTGGGGAAGGTTCGGTCAAGTCTTCCTTGACCATATTATTCACATCAATGGGGATCTAAAGGAAGGGTCTACCAACCCTTCCTTGAGCATAATATTCTTGTTGAGGAGAGCCCAAGGAAGGGTTATCCAACACTTCCTCTATATTAGTTTTCCCATCGAGGGTATATTAGGGAAGTGTCAACTAACCCTTCCTCTAGATTATTTTTCACATTAAGGGGAGCCCAAGGAAGGGTCAATCGACCTATCTTCAAGAATACTATTTTCAATTTAAGAGGATCTTGGGGAAGTTTTGAATAACCATTCCTTAAGCATAGTGTTATAATATTTTGGGAGCCCAAGGAAAAGTCGACCAAAACTTACTCTAGATTAGCTTCCCTACCATGGGAATCCCAAATAAGGCTTCGATGACCCTTATTCAAATATAATACTCATAATGATCCGGATTTTATGAGAAAAATGAAATGAATACAAATTATTAAAGTATGCTTAACACAGAATAAACGAGATACAGTAAAACTAGTTTTCTATTCAATAAGGAAATAAGATGAAACTATAAAATGCAGCAGAAAACAAGATTGTTGGAATGGTGGTGGCTTATCTCTAAGAAAAGATGTGATGGTTGTGCTCATTCGCCATAAGAAAAATACAATGAGGCTCTGAAGGCCTTTTTACAATAAACAGGAATGTCAAAAACCCTAGACATCCAAAAACCTAACCCTAGGAGATGAAGCGCCAAAAGTCATGTGGGCCCTATTTGGGTAAGTTAGTACATCAACTTCCTAGGGTCGTAACTTTTGCATACGATCTATGTATTAGGCACACGATAGGTCATTGGAAAGGTATATCTGAGGAATAAATATTTTTTCGTTATCTATCAAAGGTCATCTTCGACTATGGTAATCCCTAAAAACGTTGTTTAGGGCGTCAAAACGACCCCGAAAGTCACAAACCCGCAAACTAGGAAACAAAACTACCAAACTCGAAAATTGCTAAAATGAGCCAGTTGGAATAGGTGGGAGGCCACCAACATCCATATGGATCACATAATGAAGGTTCGATCGACCCTTCCTTACGCATAATATTATTTTTGAGAGGGATCCTAGGGAAGGGTTGACTGACCATTCATCTAGATTGGATTTCTTATTGATGAGAGAACAACAAAGGGTCGAATAACCATTCTTATAGATTGGGTTTCTTGTTGAGGGGAGCCTATGGAAGGGTTATTCAACCCTTCCTCTGACCTTGGTGAACGATTAGTTGACCCTTTTTCTTCTCAAACTCTCACTACATGGGAAATTCTAACCATAAAGCATGAGATCCTAGAGGAAACTACCAAGCAATCCACCCATTATCGCCTAAGTGGATTTACCCTCAATTTGTACTAAATGGAAAGGAATGCTAGTCTATGGGGGTGTCCCTAAAGATTAATATATCCAATCTGTTATAGTGTGGGAATGATATTAGCTTAAATGGGATAGACGACATAATAGCCCATCTTGAAGATGGAAATTAGTGACCACTCAGTTTTCTCCTAACATTTTGTAGGTGGTGGAGAAGTCAAGGTCTATCTCTTAAAGGTGGGGCCATCCGAAGGTCTCATGGCTGCAAGATTCTAGCACCATGGTGAGTGTCACGACTGGAGGTCATCTGAGGCAATCGACAACTCGGTCGGTACTTCCAATTTTATACTTGATGTTGAGGTGGAACTTCTGGAAGTATGTGGACCACTTATGATGGAGGTCATTCTACAATTTGCCTTGGGTCTGCATGAACTGTAGTGGCTTGTGATTAGTTTGTATTATTTTCTCATTCCACGGAATGTAATATCTCCACTGGTGGCATGCTTTTACAATGGAGTACATTTCTTTGTCATAAGTAGGGTACTTACAAATAACATCTGATAGTGTCTCACTATGATACACCATGGGGTGGTCGTGTTGAGTGAGAATGACACCCACAACATACTCTGAAGCATCTGTCTCGATCTCAAAGGGATGTTGCAGGTCTGACAATGAAAGTACTGGGGATGATCACAAACGCTACTTCAAGTCACCGAAGGCTTGTTGTTGGGACAAGCCCCACACAAATTTTTCCTTACCACCACCCCTAGTTACGTGGCTGAGGGCCCATGCAATATGAGAGAATCTCAACACGAACCTGTGATAGAAATTGGCGAGGCCCAAGAATATCTAAAGCTCAGTGAGTGTGGTTGGGGTTGGCCAGTCATGAATGACCTGGAGCTTGGTTGGATCCACATCCACACCATGTTGATCAATGATGTAGCCTAAGTAATGGACCATGTCCATGTCGAAGGAGCATTTTTCCCAAGTTTTCATATAGTTTGTGTTATCGCAGGGTGTGTAGAACCTATTGAATATGTTGCAAGTGTTCCTCCCAAGTATTACTATAAATGAGGATGTGATTTAGATACACCACTACAAAATTATTGGTGAAGGGTCGCAGTATATTGTCCATCATCCTCATAAAAGTTGTTGGAGCATTTGTCAAACCAAAGGGCATGACCAACCATTCAAAAAGACCTTCTTTTGACTTGAAGGTGGTCTTCCATACATCTGTCTGTTCTATTGGGACCTGGTGGTAGCCATACTTCAGGTCAATCTTACTGAACTGTTTGGCCCCCATGATCTCATCAAGGAGGTCGTTGATTCAAGGAATTGGGTACCGGTTCTCGAGTGTGATTTTATTCAAGGCCCGATAATCAATGCAAAGTCTCTAGGTCCCATCTTTTGTCTACATTAGTATTATTAGGCTCCCACAAGGTGATGAGATGGGATGGATGTGCCCCTTGTGGAGTAGTTCCTAGATTTTCCTCTTGATCTCCTCATTTTATAATAGAGAGCGATGGTAGAACGTCCCATTGGGTAGTGGCGTGCCTGGGGTCAGATTGATGGGATGTTTTACATGGCAATGCAGAGGTACTCCAGTAGGAGAGGAGAAGATATCTGAGTATTCTTCGACAGCCTTATCCACTTGCTTCTGTTGTGTGGAGAGACCGGTCACAGAGGCCCTTGATGTGGCTGCGATATTTCACTTACTCTGAGAGAAAATCATGAAGAAGATAAATTTCCCAGTCTAGGATATGACCTTCCTACATTGCTTGGAAGAGATCAAGGAAATAGAACTAGGAGGGACTGCCTCGGGGATCTTGTACAATTTCCTGTTCAAAGCAATAATAACACTATGAGGCCTAAACTCATATACAACATGACGTTTCCATAAATAAAGTTCGCCAAAAATAACATTACAAACTTCGAGAGGAGCAACATCACACAATATCTCATCTTTGAAGGGATTGATGTCATGCAAAAATTGACACTGTTGGTTGACGCGGAGATCACTTCCTTTGAAGAGTCATCCAATGGTGTAGGGATGTTGGTGTGGCGTTGTCGGCAGGGCCAACTGCTTGATGAACTCTATTGAGATGAGGTTCTTTTGGCTACCTCTATCAGCGATGAAGTGCAGCGGGGTGCCTTTTACCCACATCTGCAAATGGAAAAGGTACTCGCCTTCTTTTGGCTTTTTTGGTTCACCGGGATGGAGCTTGGTGGTAGAAACGGTGGCACTGGGTTCCAGGTCAATGATACATATTCCCCTTTGTGGTTATGACTCAGAGTCAAAACCCACATCTGTTTTAGAGGCTTTAATGTCGTCCACTAGTGATTGCGTTGAGCGACAATCAACAGTGTTATGCTAAGGGCTCTTATGGAAGTCGCACCACTTCCCGGTATCCTTCTTTGTATTTCTAGTGTCCTTCTCTACTTACAGCTTGGACCGGTTGTCCTGATACTATCCATATTTTCTTTGTCCTTTGTTCTGTAGGTTGGGGCTGCCCTTTCCTAATTTTTGTTGCGAGGGGTTCCTAGGCCCAAATTGTTGTGTCTTTTGTTTAAGCTTCTTCTCGATTTTGAAGGCATATCGATAGGTTGCTCCCAAGGACGCAATGTCCATAAATTCCATTTTGGTTTAGATGTATCTTTACAGAGAACTGTGATACTTTAGCACCATATGTCACTCTGAATATTTGATACCCAGCTTGGTGCATAGGGTATGGAATATATTTGTGAAATATGGCACTGCTTGGTCTCTATGTTGTCACAGTGTGGTCCATTTGGTATACAAGTCGTCTTAACTTTTGACAAGGTAATATTATTCCTTAATAGCATCCCTGAAGGATTCCCAGTTGATCACGACTATAAATAATTAGGGTTCCTTTGTTTCCTTTTTCTCACAGAACGTTTCCCACCAATCTTTGACATGGGGAACTTCTTTGAGGAGCCCAAAAGTAATTTTTTCTCTATTTGAAAAGTTATGGACAAAAAATTACCATTCTAGTAGATTCAACGACTTTTCTATGGCATCTGCATCTATATGACCATCAAATATAGGAATATCTAAGTTCATTTTTACCTTGAAGGGGGCGGCGCCTCTTCTCAAGGAAGATGTGTTGCCTGTTGGTAGTCACTGAAGGATTTGCACGAAACTATCCATCATCTCGTTCCTCTGTTGCACGAGGGATTCCTCAAGAAACATTTTGAAAGGATCTCATGTCCTCTCATATTTATTTTCTCCTTCCATGAGAGGTCGTTTGGTCGTGCGATAGATTTTTTCCTCAAGAGAAACAAGCTTGAGACCCAATTCTTTGTACCCTAACCTCAATGGGGACATGCTTTAAGATGACAAGGAGCAGGTTGATCTGATACCACTAATCTGGATTTTATGATAAGAATGAAATGAATACAGATTATTAAAATATGCTTAACAAAGAATAACAGAGATATAGTAAAACTGATTTTCTATTCAATAAGGAAATAAGCTAAAACTATAAAATGCAACGGAAAACAAGCTTGTTGGAATGGTGATGGCTTATCTCTGGGAAGATATGTGACGGTTGCACTCATTCTCCAGAATAAAATTAAAATGAGGATTTGAAGGAATTTTTACAATAAACAGGAATTTCAAAAACCCTAGACATCCAAAAGCCTAACCCTAGGAGATGAAACGCCAAAATTCATGTGGGCCCCATTTGGGTAAGTTAGTAGTAAGTACATCAACTTCTCGAGGTCGTAACGTTTGCATACGATCTTTGTTTTAGGTGCAAAGTAGCCCGTTGGAAAGGTATATATGAGGAATACACATTTTTGACAATCGCAATCCCTAAAACCATTGTCTAGGGCCTCAAAACAACCCTACAAGTCATGGACCCGAAAACTAGGAAAAAAAATACCAAACTCGAAAACTACTAAAATTAGCCAGTTGGAATAGATGGGAGGCCACCGACATCCATATGGATCACATAATGAATGGTCGATCAACCCATCCTTAAGCATAATATTATTTTTGAGAGGGACCCTAGGGAAGGGTTGACTGACCATTCCTTTAGATTGGATTTTTTGTTGACGAGAGCCCAACAAAGGGTCGACTAACCATTCTTATAGATTGGATTTCTTGTTGAGAAGATCCTATGGAAGGGTTATTCAACCCTTCCTCTGACCTTGGTGAAGGGTCAGTTGACCCTTTTTCTTCTCAAACTCTCACTACATGGGAAATTCTAACCATAAAGCATGATATCCTAGAGGAAACTACCAAGCAATCCACCCACTATCACCTAAGTGGTTTTCCCCTCACTTTGTACTAAATGGAAAGGAATCCTAGTATATGGGGTTTCCCCTAAAGGTTAATGTATCCAATTCGTTATAGTGTTGGAGTGATATTAGCTTAGATGGCCCATATGACACAACAGCCCATCCTGAAGATGGAAATTAGCGACCACTGAGTTTTCTCCCAACATTTGGTAGTTGGTGGAGAAGTCAGGGTCTATCTCATAGAGGTGGGGCCATCTGTAGATATCATGGCCACAAGAGTCTAGCATCATGATGAATGCCACACTTAGAGGTCGAGTGAGGCAATCAAAAACCCAATTGGTACTTCCTATTTTATACTTGATATTGAGGTGGAGCTACTGTAAGTATGTGGACCACTTCTGATGGCACTCATTCTACAATTTTCCTTGGGTCTACATGAACTGTAGAGTCTTTTGAATAGTGTGGATGACTATCTACTTCCCTAGAATGTAATGTCTCCACTGGCGGCATGCTTGCACAATGGAGTACATTTATTTTTCGTAAGTAGGGTACTTACAAACAACATATGATAGTGTCTCACTATGATACACCATGGGGTGGTTGTGTTGAGTTAAAACAACACCCACAACATAGTCAGAAGCATCCATCTCTATCTCAAATGGATGTTGTAGGTCTGGGAATGAAATTACTAGGGACAAGAAAAAATGATTCTTCAATTCATCGAAGGCTTGTTGTTGGGAGAGGCCCCACATAAATGTTTACTTACCACCACCCCTTGTTACTTGGCTAAGAGCCCATGCAATATGAGAGAATCCAAACATGAACCTGTGATAAAAATTGGCAAGGCCTAAGAAGCTCTGAAGATCAGTGAGTGTGGTTAGGGCTAGTCAGTCATAGATGACCTGGATCTTGTCTTGATCCACATGCACACCATACCGATCAACAATGTATCCTAAGTAATGGACCATGTCCATGTCGAAGGAGATTTTTTCCAAGTTTTCATATATTTTGTGCAGCCAGAGGGTGTGTAGAATCTGTTGAATATGTTGCAAGTATTCTTCCCAAGTATTACTCATCCAGATACACCTCTACAAAATTAATGGTGAAGGGTCACAAGATATTTTCCATCATCCTCATAAAAGTTGTTGGAGCATTTGTCAAACCAAAGGGCATGACCAACCATTCAAAAATACCTTCTTTTAGCTTGAAGGTGGTCATCCATACATCTATTTATTCTATTGGGACCTGGTGATAGACAAACTTCAGATCAATCTTACTGAAGTATTTATCCCCCATGAGTTGATCAAGGAGGTCGTCGATTCGAAGAATCGGGTACCAGTTCTGGACTGTGATTTTATTCAAGGCCTGGTAATCAATGCAAAGTTGTCAGGTCCCATCTTTCTTATGCACCAGTATGATTAGGATCCCACAAGTAAATGAGTTGGGATGAATGTGCCCCTTATGGAGCAGTTCTTGGATCTGCCTTGTGATCTCCTCATTTTCTAATAGAGAGTGGAGGTATACTGGCCAATTGGGTAGCAATGTGCCTGGGGTCAGATCAATGGGATGCTTGAACTCGCAATGCATAAATACCCTGGTAGGAGAGGAGGATATATATGAGTATTCTTCCACGAATTTATCCACTTGCTTATGTTGTGTGGAGAGATCGGCCATGGAGGCCCTGGATGTGGCTACAATCTTTCACTTACTCAAAGAGTGAATCATGAAGAAGACAAATTTCTCAGTCTGAGAGATGACCTTCCTGCATTGCTTGGTAGATATCAAGGAAATAACACTAGGAGGGAATTCCTCGGGTGTCCTGTACAGTTTCCTGTTTAAAGTAATAATAACACTATGAGGACTAGAATCATATACAGCATGATGTTTCCATAAATAAGGTTGGACCAAAATAACATTACAAACTTCTAGAGGATAAACATCACACAATACCTCGTCTTTGAATGGATTGATGTCATACGACATTCGACACTATTGGATGATGCAGAGATCATTTCCTTGGCGGAGACATCCAATGGTGTAGGGTTGTGGGTGCGATGTTGTTAGCAGGGCCAGCTGCTTCACGATGTCTACTGAGATGACACTCTTCTGGCTACCACTATCAATGATGAAGTGCAACGGGGTTCCTTTTACCCACATCTGAGAATGGAAAAGGTGCTCGCCTTCTTCTGGCTCGTCTGGTTCACCAGGCTGGAGCTTGATGGTAGAAACAATGGCACTTGGTTTCACTTCAATGATTCATCTTCCCCTTTCTAGTTCTGACTCAAAGTCAGAACCCACATCTGATTCAAAGGATTTCACTTCGGCCACCAGCGACTTCTTTGAGTGAAAATCAACAGTTTTATGCCAAGGGCTCTTATGGAAGTCGCACCACTTCCCGGTATCCTTCTTTGTCTTTTCGGTGTCCTTTTTTACTTGTGGATTGGACTGGTTGTCCTGATACTATCCATCTTTTCTCTATCCTTTGTTCTGTAGGTTGGGGTCGCCCTTTCTTGGTTTTTGATGTGAAGGGTTCCCAGGCCCAAATTGTCGCGTCTTTTGTTTGAGCTTCTGTTCGATTTTGATGGCATATCGATAGGTCGTGCCTAAGAACGAGATTTCCATAAATTCCATTTCAGTTTGGATGTATCTATATAGAGAACTATGATACTTGAGCACCAGATATCACTCTGAATATTTGATACCCAACTTGGTGTGTATTGTATGGAAGATATTTGTGAAAACTGGTAGTGCTTGGTCTCTTTCTTTTTCCAATGTGGTCCATTTGGTATACAAGTCGTCATAACTTTCGACAGGGTAGTATTGTTCCTTAATAACATCCTTGAAGGATTCTCAGGTGGTCTTGACTGTAAATAATGAGGGTTACTCTATTTCCTTTTTCTCACAGAAAGTTTCCCACCAATCTTTGACATGGGGAACGACTTTAAGGAGCGCAAAAGTATTTTTTTCTCTATTTGAAAAGTTATGGATATAAAAATACCCTTCTAGTAGATTCAACCACTTGTATACAACATATGCGTCTATCTAACCTACAAATATAGGGATATCGAAGTTGATTTGTACCTTGGAGGGGGCGGCGCCTTTGCTCGAGGAAGATGCATCGTCTGTTGGTAGGCGCCGAAGGATTTGCACGAAACTATCCATCATCTCATTCCTTGGTTGCGTGAGGGATTCCTCAAGCAACATTTTGAGAGGATCTCTTGTCCGATCATATTTCTTTTCTCCTGCCATGAGATGTCGTTTGGGTGTGCGAGAGGTTTTGTCCTCAACAGAAACAAGATCAAGACTCGATTCTTTGTACCCTGGCCTCGTTGGGGACATGCATTAAGACGATAAGGAGAAGACCTATCTGATACCACTGATCCATATTTTATGAGCATAATGAAATGAATAAATATTATTAAAAGATGCCTAACACAGAATAACAAAGATACAGTAAAAATGGTTTTGTATTCAATAAGGAAATAAGCTGAAACTGTAAAATGCAGCAGAAAACAAGTTTGTTGGAATGCTAGCGGCTTATCTCTGAGAAGCGATGTGACGATTGTGCTCATTCGCCAAAATAAAATTACAATGACGATTTAAAGGCCTTTTTACAATAAACGGGAATGTCAAAAACCCTAGACATCCAAAAACCTAACCCTAGGAGATGTAGCGCCAAAAGTCATGTGGGTCATGTTTGGATAAGTTAGTACATCAACTTCTCGGTGTCGTAACTTTTCCATACGATCTTTGTTTTAGGCGCATGATAGACCGTTGGAAAGGTCTATACAAGGACTACACATGTTGTTTATACCTATAAAAGGTCATTTCCAACTATGGCGAGCACTAAAAACGTTGTTTAGGGCCTCAAAATGGCCCCACGAGTCACATACCTGAAAACTAGGAAAAAAAACTACCAAACTCAAAAACTGCTAAAATGAGCCAGTTGGAATAGGTGGGAGGCCATCGACATCCATCTGGATCACATAATGAAGGGTCAATCGACCCTTCCTTAAGCATAATATTATTTTTGAGAGGTAGCCTAAGGAAGGGTCGATTGACCATTCCTCTAGATTGGATTTCTTATTGACAAGAGCCCAACAAAGGGTCGACTAACCAATCCTATAGATTGGATTTCTTGTTGAGGAGAGCTTATGGAAGGGTTAATCAACCCTTCCACTGACCTTGGTGAAGGGTCAGTTGACCCTTTTTCTTCTCGAACTCTCACTACATGGGAAATTCTAACCATAAAGCATGAGATCCTAGAGGAAACTACCAAGCAATCCACCCACTATCACCTCACCTAAGTGGCTTTCCCCTCACTTTGTACTAAATGGAAAGGAATCCTAGTCTATGGGGGTGTCCGTAAAGCTTAATATATCCAATTCGTTATAGTGTGGGAGTGATATTAACTTAGATTTCAATAACTTATCTAGTTAACCAAATCAATTCATTTTCCTAAATAAATGTGAAGAAAGTGCAACTAGTGTGCAAATAAATTGTTAAATCAACCCCAAAGTGAAATGTAAACCAAAATGTCATAAAATTTCCAATTCGAAGAATTATTACTAGAAACAAGTATGGATTTGAGATAAAGGACCAATGTATATTTACTCCAAACTTGTACAAAGAATGTTGGAAATAAGCAAAAGACATGTGACAACCGTTATATGAATTTTTTACTAATTTACTTAGTTTTACCACAAACATATGTGTTATTTCTAGATTTGCAAGTTTCACAAGTGAACTTAGATTCCAATGAGATAGATTTATCATATAACCCAAAATGAAATTATAATCATCCAAAACACATTCAAGAAATAAAATTCAAATTAAATTAAATCAATTGTGAATGGGTTATGGACCATTTAGTCAAAATGTGAATGCATAAAGTAAGCTCGAAATTTGTTATTGTTGTATCAAACTATTCAAAAAACTGATTTATTGATAAGTGAAATGTTTAGTAAATGATTATTAAAACCATTCAAAATATGATTTAGTGATAAATAAAATGTTTAATAAATTATTATGTGGTTAAATCATTCAATTAAGTTCCATTAATCCATTTACCATTCAAGGGAAAGATGAAGAAAAAGAAGAGTGAACTAAGTTGAATCCACTTGCTTTAATAAATAAGATCTAAAATAGAAAACTATAAGAAATAATTTTTAGATATAATAAACAAAACCTCTAACTCAAAAAAATTAAACTAGCCTAGCAAAGAGAGGTTAGGAATGAGCTTTAAACACAAATCCATTAAACTGGCACAGAGAGGTTAGGAACGAACTTTAAACACAAATCGTTGAGATTCTTTTACACCTTGGGTAATGTTCATTCTTCTAGTTTTTAGTGTTGGAAATGAAAAAACCAAAACAATTCTTACCATGCCCCGTATTCTTTGCTCCGACCTTTGCACAACTCGTAAAAGAATGAGTAAATAAAATAAGCATCGATCAATGTGAATGTCCCAAACTATATGATTTTTTTTTTTAACAGAAACGAATATTTTGTATATTATTAAAAGTTGCCCAGATTACAAAAAAGAGCAGGTTGCGGCTCTATTCTTCTAATAGTGTCGTGATTACAGATAGGATTGTTTGTGCCAGAATGGAGAATGGCCATTGTGTTATATGCACTACAAACTTTCCATGTGAAGATGGCTATGAAAATATTCAGAAAAAAACTGAAATTTGCAATTCATGGAGAACCTAGACTAAGCGTGGGAAGGGCCTGGATCGTCCCGATATGGCGTGTGGTTGTCCTCTTCTTGGGCCGCTTCCCCTTGTTGTTGAGCTTGATTTTCTCCTTCCTAGATGCGATCAGAGAATCCAGGATCCATTGGAACATGTTGGTCGTTCCTGGCCATCGAGTGAATGGAGGAGGGGATCCAAGATTCATCTGTGCCTGCTGAGCGGGCATGTTGTTGGGGGTTTCTTGGGCATTGATTGAGTTCTATGATCTGCCTCATGTTACGGTTGACTCCCCTAAGCACAATAGCTAGTTCCTGGTTGTGTTTGAGCTCCAGTATTTGCATTTGATTTTGAACCTAGGCCACATTTTCTTGA